>JAYJMI010066659.1:0-21730 GCA_036873855.1 Sarsia tubulosa
AAAAAAGACTCGGAATAGTTTAGGGTACGGGTTGCTAATAATTCTATTTATAGTATCATGTTGAATTGGTGTATTGGCTAGGGATTATATTTGTCACCATATAATATATTAACGTGTAAAGTAGCTCTGAAAGCAAATGTAAACATTGAAATCTGTCTATTCGTTTGAGAGAGGACTGGTTGCAGGGATGACACATACGTTCACGCACCTACCCAATAATCCTCCCCACAACTTCATAGATTGATAATAAAGATAATGATATCTTATTCCATCTCCTACACTTTACTTGTATACATAAAACACTATTCTTTATGAATAAAAATTTAAAATTTTATTAGAAGAAGCTTTTCGTTTTACAGCATTATCAATTCTATTAAAGTTACAATTTAAAAGTATTTTATTTATTTACATAAAACTTTTTAACATGGTTATGCAAATCATAACAACTTGCCAAACTAAAAGTCACATGGCCAATTAAGTTCGTTAAAGGAGTACTCCCACGATATTTTCCATTCCTAGCTTTTTAATTAACTATATGTAACAAAGAATTAGAAATAGAATGGTCGAAACGAAATACTTTTTTTACATTTGGTTTCTCAGAAATTACGGTTTTAAAATTAAAAGAGACCCCCATATTTTCATTGAGCTAAAGTGTGTGACGTCATATACGATCTTTATAATTATTGTTTAATTACTAGCTATTGAGATTTGATTTAATTACTTTTTTACCATTGTGATTTTATTTAATTACTTTTTATAAGAATGTTTAAATTTTCCCAGAGTGATTAAATCGTACATGACGTCACGGAATAATTAGCATAATCTGAATGCTGTTTTTCTTTTTCTTTTTCCTTGAGTTACTTTTACCAAATTTTTGAAAAAATATTTTTTTTACCTGTTTGAGACAATTCTCTATCAAACTAAACAAAAACATAAAAAAGGAAAAATCGTGGGAGTAGTCCTTTAAAAGGTAAAAATTTAAACAGTCTTGTGAATAACAAGTAATACCATTTCTGAATAATTTTTGTTATTACTAGTATTTTTAAAACAACTTAAAAACATGTTAGAACTTAAAAAATTGTGTATTTATTTAAAAATACTAACCTCATTTGTGCTACTATCAACTTCGGAAATACTATTATTTTATTATTACTAAGAAATTCAATCTCTTTGAACTTATTTGTGAACCTGGCACATTTTAGATAATATTATTATCTTTATTATCTGTCTGTGAAGTTGGGTTAGTTTAGGACTTAAACATGCTAAAATAAATGGACTGTTTACGCCTTTTTCTAATAATTTTAATTTCAACTTGAGTTTGAAATCAATATCACAATGAAGGCTTTGAAATCGATATAAAAGATATGAAGATTTGCTTACAACGAAATTTATTCCCCCCCCCCCCTTATCTTATTGATAAAACAATGTTCTAAATAAAAATGAAAATGTAAAAAAATGTTCTAAATAAACAAATTAAAGAAGGACCTAAAATTGATTGCAGATATTTTAAACTACCATATATTTGAAGATATTCCGATATCACAAAGGAAAAAATAAAAAAAATATGTTTCAAGTACTGCAAAAACATGACTATAAAAGCAGTTTTTTCTTCTTTTAAAATTAAAGATTTATTTTCTAATAAAGATCCTTTACCTAAACAAGTTAAATCTAATATTTCTGTGTACAAATTTCAATGTGCAAACTGTAATGTTAATTAAAAATAGTGGAACTTTTGGTGGAATTCCATCAAAGTTTCTGAAAGTTTCATCAGGTGTCACCAGTGAACTTCAAACCGAGAGAGAAATGAGAAATTAGGTACTTGCTCAAAATACTTTTCCTGAAAAACTGAAATTAACAGATGTCGGGGAAACCACCCGACACTTTAAAACACGTATTAATGAACTCGTCAAAACTGACAAGCATTCGCATGTGCATAAACACGCTCATAGCGATGAAAAAAGTCTTTCTATTTTAGAAACTGCAAGAACAAAGCCAGCTAAAAATAAAGGAGGGTTTGTATATAGAATGGGAGAGACTTGAGTTCAACAGATAGGTCTTCCATTATTCAATCTCACTTAATTAGTCACTTTTTCATTTTCCTTTGATCTTTTTACTAACTTATTATATATTCTTCTAGGAATTTTAACTGTAGTTGTTGTTTTATTGACCTTTTGTTATTTGTAATATTTTTAATTATAGAACAATATGTCTGATTTTTGGTAATTTAATGTAATTTTATAATATTCAAGAAAGAATTTGTAAATTTTAAAACTAGTTTAAAAGCTAAGAAAATGTAGTAAGTTAACTTCGAAACATGTCGCTAAAATATATTGTTGTTTTTATTACTATTGGTATTGAATGTAACAGTGTTAATTAGAATTCACGTCATTTGTGTACAATAATATATATATATTCTGAAATGTTAACATATGATAGAGAAGAGAATATATAAAATAGAAGATTTCAAACCAGACATACACAATGTAAAAAAACAACAGCAAAACAAAACCAAAAAAAACCCCAATGTACGATTAATAAAATTTGACGTCATGCTTGGATTGGAAATAATACGAAGTAATTATAAGCCTTATATCTTCGTCCGTTACATTTGTCAGTTTTTAATTGTATATTTCATATTTGGTGGTAAGACCAAATTTGAAAATTATTTAGTTGTAAGTTTGGTTGTAATTATTTGGAAGTAAATTTGTTTGTAAGCAATCAAATGTGGTAGTAAGTTCCTTGTTTTTCTACTAGGGACATTATACAAAGTGTTATAATTTGCACATAACAGATAAAGTTGTTGCAATTATCATATGACATTCTTACACTTTCATTTAGAATAATAAAAAACTACACAACTAAAGACACTAAAATACGACACAAAACAAGCGATAGAAACAAAAAAGAAAATGAATCTAATACTGATCGAAAAATGTTATATTTTATTTATTATCATAATAACGATTTTATCATCAAATAATGTAACGGCGACTGAAAAGGTAAAAATTCCATTCATTTTCTTTTATTCATTCATTTAAACAAATGTATAGTTCATAAATGCTGAAGTTTTTTTTTATAGTATCTTTTTTTTTTACGATTACTTGTAATATTCAACCTCGATCCCAGGGCCACTTACCTCTTTTACTTTTTCAGTGATAATATCTAGGTATAAGACACTGGGAACGACTTTGTGGAATATTGTTTCGAATGACGAACATGAATCCACTTTTACAGTAGTTTTAAATATTTGCTTTCTGAATTAAAAAGTCAAAAAAATACTTGCAATTTTCCCAAATGTTAACCAAGGTTTTCTTATAGATCATTTTGAAAAGTGTCTTTAGTATAGTATTAAGGAATGGTTTCAAGTATCAAATATAGGGCATGGAAATATCTAAACGATATCCTTAATATAAAACCAGCCTAATTTGTAACTTATTATTTGTTTTAGAAATGTCACAGTGATTTCGACTGTATGGGATTAGCAGAGGAATCTTGCTGTGTAGCTGTCACCAAACTGATTGGCATTTGTAAACCTAAAGTTACACTATTTAGTACTTGTCATCCGCATTCTATGAAGGTAAGTTTACACTAAGCATTCGTTTTATTCGCGTTCTAAGTGTTTTTAAAGATATTATTACACTAGGTATTCTAATTATATCTGACGAAAAGGTTAATAGTATGGTCATATTTATTAGTCTAAAAGCGTAATACTTTAAACTATAAAAAGCATCAATAATCCTCTGAATACCTATTGAGCAAAAATAATTGTCGTCAAAAGCTTATTTTTTTATGCATGCGTTTCACCTAAACCTGAAAAACGTAAAATTTAAAATTTTTTTTTTTTGAAAAATGAGTTATACCGTTGGAAAACTATATAAAAGACATTTAAACGAGTTTCTGTACAGAATTTGTGAAAAATGACCTCAAACATTGGGTTTTTGGACGAAATAAGAAAAAATAACTAACTTTGGGACCTTTTTTCTCAAAATCTGTACAGAAAATGACTAAACTCGTTTGAGTGTCTTTATAATAGTTTTTCAAGAGCTTTCTAATGGTATAAATTATTTTTTTAAAAAATGATTTTGACGTTTTCGGCGATAACTTTTTTTTGCTCAAGATGGTTTTCAGAGGACTTTGGACATGTTATAGTTCATGAAGTTGAGCTTATTTTGATACCAAATTTGTTACTATTGCATTTTTTTCCCGGTCAAATTCTAATATGACCATACTATAAGTAAAACAGGAAGAATTATTATCTGAAATATTATAAATAAATGATTTAACATGAATTTTAAAATACCTTAAAATATCGTAAGTATGATTATCTTTATAGTTTTATAGATTTATTAGGTTTCTATTTTTAAAAGTTCACATGAAAATATAATCCGAAAAATAGTCCGAAATTTATATTTGGACATTCTTATCTTTTTAACCTTGTATTTTTTCAGAAAAAAGTAAAACAACAGCAAACAATTCAAAAAAGCATTTGTCAAAAAGTTTTTTAGAGATTCCCTCTTTATTTTGTTATCGATAGTAAAAACAGTTTACTTACTATTTTAGTTTATACTGCTTCTAAATGGTGGAATTGCAAGAAACTTTTGTGGATGTAAGGTCGGGTTAATTTGTAAAACAATGACCAGGAAAAATTGGCATAAATGGACTGATAAAAAAAAACAACGAAAGAGCCGATATAAAAATCGTTGCAGAACAATACCCAAAGAAGATTTAGAATTCCAAGAAAAATAGATATTTACGTATTTTAACACGATAATATAGATTTTAAGTAAATGGAGTATCGTTAATGGATAACGATAAAAAAGGAAAGATTATCGCTAAAGATCGCTAAATTACAAAGAAAAATTGAAAAACATTAAAATCAATAAACAGAGTTGGTACTATAAACATTAAAAGAGAAGTTTTTTTCTCCTATCGAGTTTTATCGAGCATTATCAAGTATAAGAAAATAGTTATCGTATATTAAGTTATAAGAAAGAACGTTCATATGCCTTTATAAAAATAAAAACGACAATATAACATTAAATGAAATAGGTCCATGGAAAACTAGAATAACAAAATATTATTTTGGTTCTCGCTTATTTTTAAGTATTATTTATAAATGTCAGCGTGAATATCACGTGGGGATCACGTAGGTATCACGAGGGTATCACGTGAATATCACATTAGTATCACGTGGGAATCACGTCGGTATCTCGTGGGTAGCACGTGTAATCAGTAGATACCACTAATAACCAGTGTAACACCATAAAATATGGTTTCCATTAATTATTTACCTTTAGATAGTATAGCATTTTGGCTTTTGGCTAGACATTTTCCAGTACACTTCTTTCTACGTTTAGCGTTCTTATATCAATAAGAATATTTAGAGCCTACTTTTTTATATGCAAGATACTAGTTTGAATAAATTAACTCTACTAGAGCTTTAATTATGATGTTCGAAGGAGAAAAACTACTACTATTTTGAAAAGCAATTAATTAAATTAAAATTAAAATAAATAAAAAGCAAGCAAATTTATTATTCAAATGATTATTATTACAAGCCTTGCCTCGCATCCAAATGTATGTTACTTTTTCATTACAGTTGTTAATGAAAAAGTCATTGTTTAATACTGGCAACCTCGATCCCAGGGCCACTTACCTCTTCTACGTTGAGGTATAAGGCACTGGGAACGAGTTTGTGAAACTGGGAACCATGCACTGACAGCATATGTTTGTAAAAAGTTGTTTCATATTTTCAATAAAATATTTTAAATATTTACAACGTTGTTTTGATGAATCTCCTTCAAAGGGGACGATAACATTAAAGTGAATATGTCGTTCACGTGTTAAACGAATCAGATGTCTTCATTTTACAAAAAAATTGTTTGTTTATAAACTTTTGAATACTAGATTTCTGCATATTGAATATTTTAAAGAATAAGTTAACTTTTTCGACCAATCATTAAAATTACTATTGATATTTATGCGACACTTTCCCCTTAAGTCTTTTCATGAATTTTGATACACCAGACTTTAGTTTACTGTTTACACTTTTTTGAGGTATACTACCTATCATTTAAATAAATCAATTGGCATGATATATACAGGTACCAGAATGTATTGAATTTTGTTACGTGTTCCTATGATTCCTAAGATCATAAACAAAAACCAGAAAACGGCAAAACGAGCGAAACGGTTTAATAAAGTTTAATACACCGATCCGCTAATTCAAACTCATAGTAAAATACTTTATATTTTTATGCCAAAGGTCGTTATTAAACAAAACTTTTACATTACATATTGTTAAAGTTATTATTTTTGACGACTTCTGAATATTGTTCGAGTTTTTTTAGTAATTTGCAGAACGTTTTTTATTAGCGGATCGGTGTATAGACTAAATCTAGTCTAAAGTCTATCTCGTCAATTGACCGAGTCAACATTACGGCGATTTATTAATTATTAAAATTTCTCACAATTTTCTCACTTGTGGTGATGAGAGTGAGTTTAAAATTACTGATACTGATGAAAGAAACTGAGAGCGTCACCGTGACGTCACAGCACTCCCTCCCGCGTGGTTTATGATCAAGCCATCGATGTATCTAAATATATTGTTAAAAAGGTCAAATCAGTGAAGTGTTATCGTTACTTTTAGTTCACTTATACTCCAATATGTGAATAAAAAAACTTCCTAAAAAGAGGAACTTCAGAAAACAAGCAAGCCTAAATCAATTGAAATACGTATTATCTGATGAGTATACGGAAGCTCTTTCCCGATTTCATGGCAATCTAAGGTTTTCATTTGAAATTGAAATCAAAAACCGTACCTAACAATTCTAGTAATTTACTTTAGGCAACTTCAATTCCAGGATTTCTATATAAATAAGTTTTACTATGGGCAATTTCAATCCCAGGATTTCTATATAAATAAATTTTAACATCAATAAGTGATCCATGATAGTTTTTGAATATCTTGTTTTTGAATATCTTAAATGTTGCAAAACTTGAATATCTTAAATGTTGTCTGCTGTAAATATGAACAACAATGTAGCGATGGTAATTTAAGCGATAGATTTAGTTTTAATGAAAACATATAAAACAATAAATTATACTCTAAACGAGTGAAGTATGACTAATTACTTTCCTAATGAATATTTTTAACAATATTGATCAAGATGCAAAGTTTTATACCTTGTGTTTTTGCCTTTTGAATATGTATCCTTCTCCGTGAATTATTTTCGATAATATAACTGTACGCAGTTTTTTCAAGTCGACGGGTTTACTAAGTTAGCCATTAAAACTAAATTTCCCGTAATTGGAAATATGTTAACATTCAATATAGAATTTACTTTGCCAGCCTAGTGCATAAGTTCAAAGTCCAACTTGACCATTCCGTGAGCAATGGATTCCATTAGGCTTGAAAAGTCTATTGTTAGAAGCATTGTTCATTTCCGATAGAATAACTGATTTCAATTCTGAAGTTAATATTAATGCCTTTTTAAAGGCACATTACCGCGAAATTTTTTAATGCTCAAATATAGGATTTACGGATCGCATAACTTTTGAATGATATTGAATATTTCGATGGGGTTTTCAGTTGATGTCCTAAAATTAGCTGATTATTTATACAAAAAGAATAAAAAATTCGTGGTTGTGTACCTTTAACGACAATTTTTTACACTTAGTTGTACTGATTTAGGTTCACGATATTTAGGCCTTTTCTTACCTTAACTTATTGTTTTACTCAACGAAAGGATAATTCACTCAATTTATCTTGCAATATCTCAAAAACTATACATGCAAAATGACTGGAATTTTTGAGATTAGTTCGGGTTACTATAGCGTGTTATATACTAGGACTTACCAATTTGCATTCTTGGAAATTGTTTTTTAACATTAATGTAACTTTTTGTAAATTTAGTCAATACACACTTTAACAGTCTCGCAAAAAGCATGCGCAAAAATCACTCTCCTTCGCAGAAAACGGTAGGATAAAAACTGGCTTTGCCGTGAAAAGAAAAATTTTATGTTAGATTTCTAAAGAAATTTTTTTTTAGACTTTACAAGCTTAGTTTTTATTTAAATTGCCTAAAAACTTAGAACAAACTAAATTTAACAGTAACTCACTACCATAAATAATTATCTTGAAATAATTTTCCTTCAATATTTACAAGCAAATAAGAGCAAAATTTGAATGATTTAAAGTTTCCACGGCTTTTTTCTATAAAAAGTCATTTTTTTAACCTACCATGAAAAATCGTGAAAACTTCAGCTCTACGGTGAAAGTCCTTAGAAGTTTGCTTTAAGCCGAGATTGTTAAAGTGTGTTTTCTTCTCATTCTTATAAAAATTCAGCTTTTAGTTTTTTTTTTTGTTTTTTTTTCTAGTCTATAACTTGTCGTGAACCAGAAAGCTGCCATTTGATCCTGATATATACAATGTATCGTAATGTTAATACATGTATACTAATGCTAAACACATTGTTGCTAACTAATTATGCAAATATTTAATTATGCATATATTTAATTATGCAAATATTTAATCATGCAAATATTTTAATAATGTCATTAAAAGTTGCATTTTATATCAGTCTTAACCTATCTGTAATACAAATGTGTGTGTTCAACGAACTTTTATTTTTCAATGGCTACCAGCTTAAATGTTCAAGTGAGATCGTTTTTGTGAAACCTATACTGAAGTTTTTAAGGGGTGTTTGTATGAAGAAAAACGTATCGGTAAAACGAGGTCCTTGGTTTACCAAAATCTCGCCATATATTGATTATCCATTACTAATAAGTTTTGCTTTTATATGATAAAAAAGTGTCAGCAGGCGTAAAATATGCTTAACTGTATTTATAAAGAAATAGATTATTTTTTTATATTTTGAGTGACCCTACTCAATTGTATTACTGTAGCATGTCTATATATAAGGGCTGAATTATGTGTGACTTGGGAAAGCGTCAGACTAAAGATCTGAAGGCCCTTGGTTCAATCCCGGGTGGCGGCAAATAATCTTTGAAAAATTATATTAAAATTGAAAAATATTCTTCCGGGCATACAGTTTGATTATAGATAGAGTAACCAGAAGTAAAAACACGATTTGGTAAATAAACACAAGATGTTTAAAAACTACAAAACTAATGGATGTGCAAAACGGTAAATGATGAAATTGAATTATTCTACATGTTGTACACTTGATAAAGCCATGTCAAGTCAATCTTTATAAACAAATTATAAAAAACAGTCGTTATTCCTAAATCTTCCGTTTACAATTATTATAAATTTTTTGGTACGAATGATTCAGTAACATTTTGAACTTTCCTGTGATTACAATTATTTGTACTTTGCATTTCATAGAAAGTACATTATCAAGTTTAAATGTTATTAACAGCTTAGTCGTTCTTATTTTAAATACAGTCCGAAGTTTAAATTTACAGGGCACGGGAATATACGGGTTTAAATTTACAGGGCACGGGAATATTTGAATATTCGGGAATCTTATATTACTCCTAATTATACTCCTATATACTATTACTCCTAGTCAGAAAAAGATAAAAATATAAATAAAAATTATAAAATATATAGATTTGTCTTTGTTTTGAAAATGTGTATACTGTGTATGTCAAATGAATGTACAGTTAGTTACAAGGTGTTTTAACACTTATATAAGTTGAAGGTTTATGTAAGATTTAAAGGATCATTAGTGATTCCTTTGCTTGGACCGGGTTTTATTTGTTGGTTTATTAATGTCTTTTGTATAATGTAAGTTTTGATCAATTGTAGTCTCCTTTAAATTTGTTAGTAACATCGTAGAATATATAGCCGATAGATAGCTTTATATATATTTATATTTTAAATGTCGGAATAGCAGTTGTGAAAGGTTTAAATCATGTAATTTACTTACATAAAACTGATATAAGATAATTACTGGAAGTTTTCATGTAAACCGTTTTGAAAAAAACTCAAAAAGTTGCACCAAGTACTTAATTTTAAACTATTAACTTCTAACTAACTTAAATATATCGGTGCTTAAATATCAGAATAGCATTTTTAAGCTTCTACTGTTTGCTGTTATTGTGATTGACATCTAAACTATAGAAAATGGCGAAATAGAAATGAAACGTTAATAAAAGCCATGCAAATTTTGGAAATTAGGTGCATAATAACCTATATAATCTCCATGTTGTAAAGAAAAAAGAATATTACAATCTTTAAGAAAAAAGTATTAAGAAAAATTAAGAAAAATTAAGAAAAATTAAATTTTTAAAAATTTACAGTTTTACAAAAATTCGTCACAAAATACAGTTTAAAATCTTCAACCGTAGATTTATAATTTGAAATCTCATTTAATAAAATGTTCCGTCATTTTATTAACTATTTCAAATGTCTTCTTATACAATGTTAATTTTCCGCAGCGGACTAATGGGAATACTTCAATCTGTAACGGCTATATAACACCAATCGAAACCACCTTTCATTGGAGCACGATATTCTACACCAATTGATCAGTATCAATCAACACCTCCGTTTCAATTATCCCTCTCCAGTACACGATGTGGAAAATCTCTGATTTCAGCAACTATAAAATCAATGAATTTTTTTAAAAATAAATGAAGTATAATGTATTTGCCTTATATAAACAATTTTACCGAAGACTAGTTTGCTTAAAGTTTGCACGTTTGTATGGAAACTAATTCTGTTAAATGAAAGAGACAATGTCCGATGTAATGCATTACTTCTGATATTCGCCCTTTAATTGCAGATAGTCAAAATAAATTATCGCAAAAATCTGTTTGTACTTATTATAACATTGCTTTTCAAAAACTCAAAAAATGCATATATTTCTACGAAATTACAACTTTTCTGACTAATACAACTATTACCAATTGCTCTAATTTGAATTGAAACTAAAAATACATTAAAACAAGTATTTAAAAAATAAATATATTTTTTTTTTGAGTTTTTGAAAATCAATATAATAATAAGTACAGACATACAGACAAATTATCAAATTCTTAAAATGAAATAACTCAAACCTTGGCTTGCTTCATTTCGAACCCATAACACCATTCTTTGATAAATACTCAGTGGCATGTTAGCTAAAAAAATACAATATTTGACGGCATGGAAAATGATGTTGTAATTTCAGACAACATGCAGAAATACGTCAATTTTGCCAAATAACTCCAGATTTTTGCATGTTGTCTGGAATGACAACATCATTTTTAATACAGTGTTTGTTGTAAAAATTATGATTCTTTTTGCTGGGGAAAATAAAATAAGTTTTATTAATAGCTCCTTGGATCTTACTTAGCTCCCAATACGGGTTTTTACAACAAATTGGCAACTATCAGTCATAATTTACGTGTTCACTATCATTAATATCTTCACTCACTCATTTTGTAGCAACATTGCTATCTTTTTTATCTAAACACTAATAATTTCTTGTATACCTCAGACTTTTTTACTATCTCAACCATCTTTTGTATCTTTACTGTCATTCTTATCTAATCTACCCTCAATATTATTTTTTTTTATTTGCCTTCCGACCTATATTAGTTTTCTATAAGATCT
Organism: Sarsia tubulosa; assembly: GCA_036873855.1. NCBI lineage: Eukaryota > Metazoa > Cnidaria > Hydrozoa > Anthoathecata > Corynidae > Sarsia > Sarsia tubulosa. The sequence goes on from JAYJMI010066659.1 coordinate 11,568, forward strand.
TCTATTTTAGCCATTTGAAGTAACAATCTCTAAATCTTATATTTTTTGAAGTATAGAGAAACTAATCTGATTCACTTATAAATTTGTTATTGTTTATTTAAACGTTTTTTTAAAAAATACCTCGTACAGCGAGAAAAATTTCAAACATTTTAAAGCTCAGAGATATTGTCGCAGAATTTATTTTCACGATTTAGGACTGAAACGCGAAACATTTTTTTCATATTTTTCTAAAATTCACAAATAAATACTGCATTTTCCAAAGAACTTCTGTGAACTACGCTTCTTTTGGAAACCTTCATCGTGAAAATAAATTCTGCCAAAATATCTTCTCGCAAACTAAACTCATGGGCATGAATGACTGAAAGGATTTTAAAATTAAACTGTTGTTCTAATAGAAAATGTAAAAACTTTAGCCTTTCATAAAATAAACTACCTTCTTCTGGAACATTCTTCGGTAACAGATACCAAATTAACCGTAAAACCGCAATTACCATTGGTAGCCATGCTAATGAATGACATAATCCTTCGGCAAACTTTCGTGAGGCATTATCCACGGAGACTGGTACGTTTATGATTATATTCAGTAAAGATATAAATACCAAGTTGGATAATAAAAGCGCATCGAAGAAATTGTATGTCCATCTTTCATACGGTTGCACATATGCAAATATTAATAATATAATGACACAACAAAAGTTTAAAACCACTAACTTGACAATTTCATCTTGTATCAATGAACCAAGAAGTACTAAAACTATACGACATATGAAATAAAAAGCTGCAAATGGTCGATACTTTGGTTTAAAACAGTTCTTCAAAGTTTCTACTATAGGATCAATTATTCGAAATATTTGAAATTTGTTTGTAAAATAAGGCTGAAACACGAGTACCAATGGGAAACCAATAATGATAAATATAGTACATAATATTGCAATAATGAAATAGAATTTATAAAAGGGTCCATAGAAGCTTGTAGGGGCAGCATTATATAATATATAATCTTTCTTGATATGTACAAAATGAAACAATCGAAAAGTTGTTTCGGTAATGGATGAATAACAAAGTACTGATACAAAACTGAATGCTCGACCAAATGATTTTTGTCGCACATCATCGTTATTATTGTTATCATTTCTACGAAATATTTTGTTCCACAATCGTGTTGGAGCCAAGATCCCAATAAAAATTGTTATGATTATAGCTAGCACTGGCGCTACGTAATTAATACCTAACTTTTCTAAATTATTCATTTTATTGTACAAACAGAGACCAACAGTATTTCCGGTACCAGAGAAACTTATAATACCAATAATAAACGATAAGGCATAGTCGCCTTTTACCAGACTTGGAGTTACTAGTAAAACTGATATCATTTGATACGAATAAATAAATCCATTCAAATATCCTGAGAATGCATTGAGGTCCAGATAGGATATTATCATTATAAAGATAAACATTCCTATTATCAGTAAAGTGCCAATTATGAAAATGTTTGTATTTCCGCAATTTTTGCATTTTTCGTCTCCAAGTTTGACGCTTAATTCTGAAATGCAACTTCCGCATAATATCCCAGTTCTATTTTCAATACATTGATCTTCTAAGTCCAACTGGCAAAGATAACCAGCAAATCTATTTTTGCATTTGCATTGGTGTTTCGGGCACTGGATGGTTTTGAGAATACCTTCTTCATCGAGATAACCCCATTTACCTTCTAATATGTAAACAGTACCATTTTCATAACATTTCATGACGTCCCCATGGTCACCATCCATACATATGCACTTATCATTATCATGATCTGGACGGAAGCCTGGGGGACACCGTCTTAGTTGTCCATTAAATTGTTCTGATTCGAATTGTTGTCCATCAGTTGAAGCAAAGTTAAAAGTAAAATTTGTCTCGGTTCTACCGATTAACCTTAAGCGAGAAATATTGTTACGTATCAAGAACATATTATTTGGTGGATCGAGTCTAACTGTGTTTTGCATACCTTTAATTGATAACTTTACTGATCCAAAAACATTTTGGTTCTTTTCATCCACTAATAAAACATTTGGTGAAAAGGGTAGAAAAGGATAAGGATTCCATTGTTTAATTTGGGTTTTACTAACACCAATTGCATTTGTGACTACTTCTGACTGGTTGTTTGAGTTGCTGGTATATCTAAATGATTTCCATTGTAAAGCTGATATATTATTACGTGCCTCACCATCCTGCCTGCAATGCTGTAAGGTTGATGCATAAACAGAATTTCCTGTTCCATTTGGAGCTTTATTTCCAATAAATGAAACGTAGACAGGCCATTTGTTCGGGTTTATATTTGAGTTTATGTAACGTATAAAACAATGAGTGGATGATATTCCCGTACTGTTGAACGCAAGTCTACGAGGACCACTAGATTGAATGTACATAGCACCTCCTTTGCTTGTTGCTTCGTTCTCTTTAAATACGATAGAAGATTTGTATCCTAACATGATCCATGATATACCAAACAAAGCAATGCCTCCACCTTCAATTCCATGATTAGTAATAAATGAAGATTTACTAATAGTATCCAAGAGTAACGAAGAAAAGTCCAAAACTAGAGCTGTATGGTTGTTTTGTTGGAAAGTATTCTTACCATCAAACACTAATGTTACTTTATCCGAATATAACGCACCTTGCCCAATTACTTTCTTATCTTCTGTTTGCACCATAAAGTTTTTTTCAAAGATTGAATTTTTTATTCGTGCTCGATAAGTCATTCCTGGACCTATAATTTCTTTATTGAGGTTTATGGATTTTAAACCAACAGCATATCCTATAGTAGCATAGTTAGATCGGAATGTACAATTATCTATCAGTGTATCTCTCGATGAGCTACTGTAAATGTAAACCAGACGAGTTGTAGCTGTATTAGAGATACCTCCGCCCCAAATAGCAAAGTTATTGGAGAAATTACTATTATATACTTTAACTGCATTACCAAAAGTGACACTCTTTTTACACTTTGGTTCATAATCGTCATGGTAAAAAAATTCTATACGTAAACCACCACCAGCATATGTTGCCTTGTTGGATGAGAAATCTGAATTCCATACTTCAAAAGAGTTTAATTCACTTTCATCCTGAAACGTTACACTTAAACCTCCTCCGAACATAGCAGAATTATTGAAAAATTTGCATCCTTCAATTTCGAAAGAATTATTTTTTGCATCACCAAAAACATGAATAGCAATACCTCCACCTTTACCGTAAGTTACATATGTTTTATCCAACGGATATTTAGTTATTGGATTAGAGTATCTGTTATCGGCTGTATTATTATAGAAACTGCAGTTTCTGATTGTTATTTTTGTGTTTTGGTTGTAGTTTAAATGACCCAAACAAGAATAAGATTCAAGGCCATAGCATGTAGTATATTCAATGTATATGCCTCCCCCAGATATAAATCTTTTTTTAGGATGTGGTATAAAACCTTCATAGTTAGAATTTGATGTAAATACTGAATCTATTATATCAATTGTTTTGTTGGTACTAAAAAGTGCTACCCCTATTCCATCGTTGTTAATAAATATACAGTTGTTTATATATATAGCTTGTGAATAGATGAAGCAGAATGCAATTTGGGCTTCTTGATTGTTTAAGTAGTGTAAATTTGGTTCGTTCGAAAAAACTGTTGTCCCATTGTGTATAACACCACAGTTTTCTACTTGTATGCGTTCAAGTTTGAATAGGTTTGTATAAATGAATGTAAATCCAGAGTTATTTCTGCTACAATTGATGACTGCTGATGTAACTGATTTTAATGTTACGTTTGTATTATAAAATAGTTTAATTTCTTTTGCTACATTATGAATACCATCAACTAATACAATCTCATTGTTATTTATATATTTTGTACCATTCTCAAAAACAAAATCTAAGTGTTTACAAGGATGTATTCCTTTAAAACAGTCTAGGTTGTCATGCCCATAAACTGGATCAACTGATATTGATGAAATATCACCAGCTTGCAATATCAATATGAGCTGCAGTAAAATCATTTCTTTGTGTCTATAATAACAAATAATTACATTAAAGAACTTGCGTTAGTTTTAAACTTTTTTTTGCAAAATTTGTATTTAGTGAAACACCTGCAACTTCAGGGTAAAGTTTAAAGAAGGACTACTGTTTAGTGCACAATCAAGACTTAGAAGCAAAAACATAAATATTAAACATTCACTATTTCTAGTTCGTAAAACAAAACGACAACAAGAACAGTTTCCTTATGTAATTTCCAATTATCAAGAGATTTTACTGCAATTTATTAAATCATAAAATTTAAATACAGTTTAAGAGTTTTAATACAAAAATACGTCACATATTTATTTAATATTAATAGAAACTATAATAAAAGTTTTGTTAATAACACATGACAGCTTTCAAATAAGATATATTTGTCTTATTAAAAATCTTAAACTTAATAATTCAAATTAATCAAAACAATGGCTATTATAATAAATCCATAGCTTTACACATTTTTAAAATCATTTTCTATTTTTCTGTCGAGAACTCAGCTTAGCACTTACCGATGTTCCTTGTACTTTAAAATTCTAATTCTAATTTCAAATTCTAGCAGTCTTTCGGTGAAATTCTAGTGGTCTTTCTATGAAATTCTAATGATCTTTTAGTCAAATTTTAGTGGTCTTTCAGAAATGCTATGATAAAATAAGGAATAGGCTGGCAAAAGTGGGTGCTAAACTAAACAGTTTCCTTTGATTGTAATAGACCTTTCAAGAATAATGGACACCATTGCTCACAAAATGGTCAAGTTGGACTTTAAACTTTCATATCGGGCTGGTACACTAAACTATATATGAAATGTTAATTAATTATTCATAATTACTATATAGTATATACTTAAATAATATGTGCAAGTTTTCCTGAGAGGTTAGTCTGCACTAGAATTTCCTGAAAAAGGCCTGTAATAGGTCGAAATATGAATGTGGTCTGGGTTCTTTGCAATCCTATTGTGCGCAATCAAGGTCATAAATTGCGTAGACTTTTTCTTATTTCTACACTCTTTCACCACAAACGTTTTATTTCGATTTATTCATTGATCAAAATGAAAACGATTGGCTCGGACAATTGGCGAGTGTGACTTCAGACTTAGGATCTAGGAGTCAAATGAAAAAGCCGTAACCACGTGGGACAGGTGCTTAGTGCCCAGTCTCCACCTGGGAAATCTCAACTTTTCAATTAAAGGCGAAAAACCTTAGAAATTAGCCATTAAAAATCTTTCTGAAAAGGCGATTTTCGCTGAAATTACCTATTTGCCTAAAATTTTTTGACCAGATTGTCTGAAAAAACTTATTTTTACTCGTAGCTTGGTCCACACCACTTTAAAATTGTTGTTTTGCTTATTTTTGCATCGTTTAACCTGTTTTCGATGTGTTTTGAGCGCAAAAATGCCAATTCTGTTGTTAAATTTCTTAAAAAACTAATTTTTAGAAATTCTGTATTTCCCATTTCTCAAATTAGCTACAAAAGAGCAACCAAAAATGAATTAGGGTAATTTTTTTGCAGAAATGGGACAAAAGAGCGTTTCTGCGCGAAATAAGACTTTTTTTCGGACCGAATAGAGCTCGTATTAAGTGGGTAAATCTTTCAGACTTTTCAGATTTTTCAGACAATCAAGGTCATAAATTGCGTAGACTTTTTCTTACGTGAGACAGGTGCCTAGTGCCCAGTCTCCACGTGGGAAATCTCAACTTTTCAATTAAAGGCGAAAAACCTTACAAATTAGCTATTAAAAATCTTTCTGAAAAGGTGATTTTTGCTGAAATTACCTATTTCTCTAAAATATTTTGACCCAGATTGCGCTTGAGTGGTGTAATGGTGTCGATTTGTAACATCTGCTTTGGCGACCGCGGTTCGATCCCCTCTTGCATCACGAGGACAGTAGGAAACTTTGGAATCTGTATTACTTCATCATCATATCGCACCCGTATAAAATATATCAACTTCTAACTTTAGACGTATAACCTTAATATTAATATTATATAAAGTTTGACTTGACCGGCTAACTTGGAATACTAGTAAACTTAAAAAAACTGCATATAGCTGCATATGATTTGTAAATTAATTCCCGACAAAAGACACACATACAAATGCAAAATCTCAATAAGAAAACCTTTCCAACTAAAGCATAATTAACAATAATCCATTTCCTTTATAATATAATACAAATATCTTATATTATAAGCTTTCTTTATAAAGATATTGTCTCGACATTTACCATTGTATGTTTATTTAAACTCTCCACTGGGTACTTCATGTAAAATACATAGAAAGTAAGAAAAATGGTTCAAAGTTCAGCGTCCATTCCGTGGGCTATGACGTCCATCTATGACGTCTATCAAACTAATAGTTATTAATAGCGAAGTTGTTGAAGTTTAGCTTAGGCATAGACATACCAACTGAGATGGACGTTCAACAACACTTTAATGTGGAAGCCGTGCCAGGCTTTTGTTATACGAAAAAAAAGGAACATCTCAAAAGACATCTCTTAAGTTGCTAGATCATTAACACTAATTTAAAAATTGGCACCTTAAGCATTAAAAATAAGTTAGTTTTTATTTCCATGGTTTATGATAGTAATAAAGTCATTTCTCTAAAGGAGTTTTGAAAAGATGTGTACTGTATTTTTACATCAAACTTTATTTGAAAACCCAAAGTTTAAGAGTAAAAGAAGAAAGCCAATTTTAATAGTATATAAAAGTTTATAAAAGTTTTTGCTTATATGGCAAAAAGATATGTCTTTATTTACATGGCAGTAATTTTGTTTTTAAATTAAAAATATTGTTTTGACCTATTCTTTAATTGTATGTAAAAGTTCTGTATTACTTTTATATGTAATATATTTCTTTCGGTTTTTTTATTTGAGCTTGTTTAAGGATTAGTTTGTTCAAAAACAGGCTGGTGTTTGTCGGTAATTATTATTGTTTCATACTAAGATATGTGCATGTCGGAATTTTGACGTCTCTGTAAAAACATTTTAAAAACTTAATGCCGTTAAAATCAATGTAACACGCATAGTTGGAAGCAATAAGAGATTTAATGACATTTTACAAAGAATATTACATAACTTAATATGAATTGAACGTACCAAATTTCAGTTGGTATGTCTATGCCTATACCTAGAATTTATTGTTATGTGTAAATATTATTTACATTTTCTTATTTTGAGGATACCCTGCCACAGATACATTTATATATATGCATTTATATTTTTTTAGTTAAAAGAAGATTGTTGGGTTGTTTGTTGCTTACATGAAAATGTCTATTGTTTAAGTAAGAGGTACAATCTTCTAAATCAAACAGATCTTCTAGATATAAAAATATTATCTTTAATAGTTGTATTTTTTTTAAAAGAGAAAGTTGTATTTTTTTTGAAAGAGAAAGTTGTATTTTTTTAAAAGAGAAAGTTGTATATTTTTTAAAAGAGAAAGTTGTATATTTTCTAAAAGAGAAAATTGTATTTGTTTAGAGATATTCCCATGTTTTAAAACAGAAAGCCAGGTTTTTCGAAATAAAAAGTTGAAATTATAAGAAAAAAAATATTTGTTAAAATGCCTCATTATTGAAATGATTGTGTTTTATACGGTAAAAGAAATTACACCTTTTTTCAAAAAACAACAACAGTCATAAAAGGTCTCTTTTTCAGCTAAAACAGACCGTTATGAAGTTCTAGATTCTACAAGATTACTCTGCATTTTTTTCTAAATTTATTAAAGTATCTGGCATTTTCAAACAGACAAATATATAAACATATATGACCTATAGAGAGAATTATAAACAAACATGACTTATAGAGAAAATTTACCAACTAGTTCTGCAATCCAGAAGATTCAGTTTTATATGGTTGATAAATATTATTTCTATATAAGTCATATCAGTTTGTATTTGTGTATATTGGAAAACTCCATTGCTATAACAAATTGGAAAAAAGAATTTTGAGTAACCTTGTTTAATACGTAACTTCATGCAAGGATGCTGGGTCTGCCAGTGGAGTCAGTTTGTGCACGGGGTTGCTAAATCTTAACTATATCCGTATTAAAACCATAATTTAAGTGGACCGATGGCCAGAGTTCTGGTTGGTGCAAAAATATAGTTAGATAAGCTGTATGGGATGAGAAACGATAAACGAATGATGTTAAATGATGTTAAATTTTGTAATGCTAACATAATGCGAGTGAAGTTATTACTGTAGGCTTAAAATTTAGAAAGAAAATCAAAATTACTTTGACTTGCAGCTTCTTATTTCTCGAGTAGCTTTTACACTAATATTATACTTTAAATCGATTGAATATGAATTATGACGTAGTTCTACTCTAAGATATATTATCTATATAGTATTATCTATCATTATACTTATTATACTTAGTATTTTCTCTACCATGTTTTAGCATATCAGAATATCGATATTAGATAATACATAGCGAAGTATATGAAATCAATTACCTGTATGCAGTTAAAACGAGACTAAACAAATATCACAAGACTTCTTAGAATGAAATATGATCCGCCACTGTATAAGCAAATGTTTTTTGTCAAAACAATATTTACAATGAAAGTCATTAACAACCTGGGAACGAGAGTGGTTTGGAAGAAATATGTTTTCTAGAAATATATGCTCTCGTCGCAATTGAAGCAGGAGGGCATGAAAAATATTTTTAGCTAAAAGAAAAAAGAAAAGGTAAAAGAAACCAATAGCAAAGTATTGAAGGCATATGAAATTTGTGCGAACATTTTTTGTGTTTCCATAGGGATATAAACGTATTCCAATTATCCCAATCCTATCGGTTCTGAATTTTCAATAGAATAATCCTATTTATAAAAAAAATATATAAAAATTTAAAGTAACGAAGCAAAAATGTGCTAACTATTCTAAAGCTTAGAAATAGGCACACAGCAGCACTTGGAAAATCAGATTTCATGCGCAATATGTGTAGATTGCAAATTTAAATGCACTGTCGAATAATTCCTTTATGAATAAAGAGAAGAAAGTACTTTTAACCCTATTCTATCTAGATTTACCTACCCTTCGGGTTTTTTTTTAATAACTTTTACCCCGCAGGCTCAAATTTGTTTAAATTTTGTGACTTTTAGTATTTATAAATAACAAATAAGTGTAAAAAATTTCAGGGTACCGCAATAACAAGAAGTTATTTTTTTTCATGTAGTTGAATTTAGGTAGGATCAAAAAATGGTAAAAAAATGAGATTTTTTTTCTAAATCTTATTTTAGCCAAAGTTAGCACGGAACTAAATTATAAAAGTATAGTTGCATTTGTTTTTTAAGAGTGCGGTCACACTAGAAAAAATTGGCTTTATTAAAGACCGTTTCTATAATATAAAGACAACCTTTATATGGAGTCTGCTAAATGACGTGCCCAAAGCACCAACGTGCCTTACGTGCCTACGTGCCCTACGTGACTGCGCGCCTTACATACCCACGTGCCCTACGTGCCCAATTTTTGACGTGCTCAAATTTTTGACGTGCCCAAATTTTGGAAACATTTCAAAAACTACAACTGTGTTAAAGGGAATAGTTATTTTAATTGCTATTTTTATAATAAAAGCGAAAGAACTCGTGACTCCTCGGTTCTTCGCTCCCTATGTCGGCACTCGGCTCCTCGGCCCTCTATATTTTCGTATCAGTTTGCATAACTTTTGTACAAAGTTTTTAATAATATTTTCCATATTTTTTTTTTGCTTTATTGTTTTTTTTTTCTTGTATTATTTTTATTATTTTTTTAGTCTAAATTTTTTAAAAATAACAAAACACAATTATATGCAAACATAAATCATGTGAAAGGACTGGCTATTTAAAAGTCTTACAGCTGGGGGAGATGAAGTGTAAAAAGGAAGGAGGTTGGCTGGGTATAGTTGTTAATTCCAAAATTTCTGCTTTTATTTAGATATATATTATTAATGAGAGTACTTTTCCGGCCAATCTATATTATTTAAATAAATAAAAATTATCAAAAACTCTTTAATCAAATATCAAATCTATTTATTCTGAACTCATTTGAATATAGCTCTTATTGTACTCACGCATGCGTCTTGCGAATTAAATATTAAGTTCTAATCTTAAACTGATAAAAGATATGATTTTAATTTTTAAAAAGAAAACAGAAT
>JAYJMI010066660.1:0-11627 GCA_036873855.1 Sarsia tubulosa
ATGAAAGATTGGATTTAAAATATTGTAGCTAATATTCATATTGCATTGTTCTCATAAACTCTTTCTGAATAAAGATTCATTAAAGTAATTCCGGGGGTCCATTAGTAATTGATTCCTTGTTGTTATTTGGCCCCAGATCCCAAAAAATTCAAAACTTGATACTTTCTCATTTTCATCATGTGCAGCTTCATAACAGGTTTCTAACAAGCTATCAAACAAGTCTGAAGCTTATTTCTTGCTCGAGTTATGGTACTATTTCCAAAAAACTACTGTTCTGGTCCACTGTGTATCATTCTTATTTTTCCCAAAGTTGAAAACAGTGTCCATTGCTTTTTCATTCTCTGATTTTCATTATAGATGATGCAAAAGAACCACCAGATACATCCTCAGCTATTGAAATTTATGTCGTTGGTAAGTATGCTTGGAAAACTAAACAACCGAGTATTTTATTAGTGACAAAACATTTTTTGATCTCAAAATCCAATTTAAAGCTCACACTGTGAATACAAGGCGAGCAGTGCAGTCTAAAGCCTAGAGTGATTGCTTGCAGCTCATGAAAGGGACTGCTAAATTAAGTTGCAAAATAGTTGTTGTGGTTTGTCACCACTGGAAATAGGGTTACAATTTCAGAAGCAATAGTCAGTTAAAGAGTCTATCCTAAAAAGGTTGTGGGATTAAAAGTCTATATTTTGGTTAATCCATCCAATTATCTAATTTATCGTACATTTAAAGATCTGAGTATAATGTAGTATTGAATTAATGGTTAGGTGACAAATTTTGCTTATTAAGAAGTAAATTTTGGTCTCATAGTTAAATGATATCAATTTATCTTTTTGATCTTTTAACTCCAATATCTGATATTTACCGCAAGTTTTGCTCATTTGTTGCATACAGTAATAAGTCCTAATAATAATAAGTATAAATCCTAATGTGTTCCACTAACAAATTTTTCTTGTTTCATTTTAAATTTAACAAAAAAAATTGTAATTTTGTTTGTATCATTTAGTATTTGTATTAATCTTATATTTGTTTAGGAAAGCAAATGCCAAAAAATGAACTGATTGTAGATTTTAGCAATTCTTGCATTGGAAATGTGAAAGTTGTAAATGATAATTCAGTAATACACAATCATTATCATTCATCTACAGAGCAAAGATCAACATCATCGGGTTCATTTCTTGAAGCTTCAAGTTTTCTATCTGGTAGGAACAATTTTTTGACATCTACAGAGCAAAGATCGACATCATCAGGTTCATTTCTTGAAGCTTCAAGTTCACTATCTGGTAGAAACAATATTTTGACATCTACAGAGCAAAGGTCAATGTCATCGGGTTCATTTCTTGAAGCTTCAAGTTCATTATCTGGTAGGAACAATTTTTTGACAACCTGGTTTGTAGCAGTGCTATTAGCTTCTCTGGTCTGTCTGTTTGTTCGAAATATGTTTTCTTCAGTATCTGCTAATTTACAGCCAGTAAGGTCCTTTTGTAAAATATCTTTGAGATCAGGTCATCAGATAAAAAAATTGAAACAATGACAATATTTTGGTAACCAAAAACGTTTCGTTTTTTTCAAAATCTGAAGATCAGGTCATTATTGCATAATAGTTTTAGTAATTCTCGCATTGGAAATAAATGTGAAAGTTATAAATAATAATTCAAAGATCAACATCAACATTTTAATGACTTTGTATCATCAATGTAATTTATTATAAAGTAATTTAGTTTAACATTCTTAAATACATCACTGTGAGACATCACATACTTGTTGAAGGGAATTCAATTGAACTAGTTTGTGATTAAATTTTTAGTCCAAACTATGTTTTCATGCTTTCTCATTATTGCACAATAGGCTACTGTCAGGGCCTATTACAGAAATTTAATTTGGGCATCGATTTCTGATATAACAAAATAACAGCGTGACTTCACAAAAAAATTAATGATAAGCGAGTTTAATAGGAAATGTGCTCCCCCCTTGTGTATAAAGTTAGATCACTTTCCCGGACTAGCCCCCAAAATTTATCCTATAAATACAGTCCACTCGTCTGTCCTTAAAACAGTTTCCTCCGAACTGTTCATCAGTTTTTTCTGAAGTGACCAGAGTCATATTTTTGGCAAAAATTCAAAGTGGAAACACAAATGGAAACAAATTTATTGTAAAATATAACTAACAACAACTAAAAAGAACCAATTTCTGCCTTTAACTGACTTATTTTAATTGATCTAGATGCTATAACTATTGAACAAAACTAATCTACCACCAATTTCATGAGATTATTCGTAGTACTAAAAGCTACAGCAGTTATATAAAATATCATATATGGATATCATTATTATCTTGTAAAATTGTAATCTGTTAGTTTATTTATGCAGTGACTATTTTAAATGTAGCAACTAGTATAAAACAAAATTAAATGAAAACTAAACTGAAAACTAAACTATCATGCTCCTATTTTCTTCAAATTTCATAATACAATGTGGTTTTTATGGTGCATACAGCGTGTTTTGGGGGGTATATTTGTGCTATATTTTGTTTTTTTTGTAAAATATAAGTTAGCAATCCTATAATCATCCAGAAGAAAATCTATTACAATAAACTCGTGCAGAAAACTAGTTTTTTCTAGCCATTTGTTAAAAAATTATAAGCGTTTTATTCAATGTGTTTTTGGGGGTGCATATTGAAAATATAAAAACTTCAACACTGACAGAAAATTATTGAGAGATCCATTTCAGATGATAACTCTCAGGAAGAACTACATTTGAGAAGTTCTTTCAAAACAAGATAAGTAACAGCAATTATTGATGGCACAAAAAAAAATATTGGGGGTCCTACTTTCACATGGTTTATCAGGTGCAACCACCTGTATTAATGTTTACTTTGGTATTTAGTGGTAATTTTAATTTGTATGTTATGTGTGTGTTGGTAATGGTTTAAATTTTTCACATTGTGTATGTCTGGTTTAGAAATCTTCTATTTTGTTTATTCTCTTCTCTATCATATGTTAACATTTCAGAATATATATAGACATTATGTCTTTAATCTCAAGGTCCGTTTATTAGGTTTCCAAAATAACTACCGGGAGCACTCAAGGTGAATAAACACTTGTTTAATCACCTTGGAATCATTTTAATTTAAATACTTATGAGACCCAAATATCTAGTCAAGCCAAAATTAGTCCCTGAGAAATTTTATTCTTATGATGGTACTCTATCTAACAAAAATATTCATTGGGTAATGGTGACATCTTGTGAAATTGGACCTCAAATATTAACTTATTAGTAAAAGCATGTCGTTAAAAGCAATGTAATAATTTATAAATTTTAGTTGGTTATTTTTGTAAATACTCATGGTATATATCACAAAACACCTAAGAAACTCATGGGACAGTGTTGGCATTAAAAAATAACTGACTATGAAGTTGCAAGTTCAGGGCATTTTACTGTTACTATTCACTATTAATTTTTGATATTTTGCAAAAAAAGGTAATATACAGTAAAACTGACATAGTTGCCATGTTACCGAAAATTCTTTAAAATCTTCTGAAGCAGGGATCAAAAGGTCAAAGTTTTACTCTTTATTCTCATTTTTTGGACTCCCAGTTTTGCCAATGGAGTCCTATAAATTCAGTCTCGTTCGTTCGTCTGTTCGTTCGTTCGTATGTTAGTTATTACGTTTTCTCAAAATTGGCTCATTATATTTTTCTGATTTCATCCATAAATGCTAAAAAGTGGCAGAGCCGGATTTTTCTCGAAAATTCTCGTTCAACCCAAATTGGGCAAACAAGTGCAAATTTGGGCCCAAAATAGACATTTTGTCCTGTATCTCAAGATCTGTTCATTAGATTTTTCTACTATTTTGTATAAAGTACAACTTAGTGAAAGGTAAAAAATTATAATAATCTTGTATTACTGAAAATTCTTGTTTGCGCATAACTGGAGTCAAAAGGTAAAAAATTATTACGTAACCCAGCTATCTCCGGAACCGCTCATCAGTTTTCTTTCTTTAAAGTTAAAGAAAAGTGACGGAGAAAAGTGACGGAGCCAGAGAAAACAGGGTCAAAAGGTCAAATTTTGGTTCAAAATTGGTCTTTTTTTTTCATATATCTCAAGATCCTTTCATCAAATTTTTTTTATTTTTTGTACAAAGTTAGAGACAAGTATAAGGTATAAACTGACATGGTTTCCATGGAAACAGGGTCAAGAGGTCAAAGTTAATAATTGTTATATTGACGTCTCCTTTTCAAAAAAATTTTTTAAAAAAATTATATATGGAGTCCACTGGTAATCCATCCCTTGTTTTTTTCGAATATAGATTTGAGTTAGAGCTATTACTAAATAAAGGTGCTTCTATCATATACATTGAGGTCAAAATATTAACTTCGGTTGTAAATCAATTTTTATGTAAATGTTTGAGTGATGACTAATAAAGTTTGTTTTTGAATTGCGCTGTATTTATACTTATTAATTGATTTAGCTTCATTACTTTTTCCCTTTAGAACCATTGTCAAAGCAATTGTGTTATGTCTTTGATAAGATGTGTTGTGAAATTTGTAATTGGAAGCAGTTTGCTAAAGCCTTGGGAGTTGCATATCTTTTCAGAGATCTTGAAGCGGAAGAGAAATATAAAGAAATGTATGAAAAGATTAACAAATGCATCAATGAAAAAGTAGAAGCATCAAAAGAACAGCTGGATTGGTACTATTGGAGAAACGTACTTCTTCAAATTGGTGAAAATGATTTAGTGGATGATATAGAAGATAAATATCCTCATCTTCTGAAAGATCATCGTATTGAGTTAAGTTATGTAGGTAAGTTTAGAGAAATAAGTTAAGAAATTGTCTTTGTTTTGTGCAAATTTGAATGAGCAGGGCGTTAGGCAGGATTTTTGGGAAAATAACTGTTATTATAACTGAAATTGCGCACAACAAAATTAGAAAGATTTAAACTCTCTTGTTTATTTTTAACTTGTTTTCATATATTTTTTTGGATTCCTGGCTTTGCCGAAATATACATTTTGCTCTGTATCATCTCTAGATCTGTTCAGTAGAACTTCTTGTTATTTCCAAATGAATTACCGGGAGTCCAGCAGCAGTCAATCTTTCTTGTTGAGTATTATTTCACCGCTCTTCTACGCATTGTGAGCTTGTCAACTTCATTTATGTTATGTTACTGTAGGAATTTTATAATAAATTTTCTAAATCAAAAATCTAAAGATATTGGCTTAATTTTTGTCCCTTTTTCACAAATAACACTGGAAATTCTTTCTTGGCAAAAAGGCGTAGTCCAAGCTTTTAGAGGTCTATGTTTGTAAGCTATTTATCCCTGGAAATTATGTAATGTTTATAAAACATATATTATGAAGTTATATGCTGGAACTAACATTTTTCAAAGTAATTTTTATCCTATTTATTTTCAGATCATCAAATTATTGATAAATCCGATGGATTTAGTATCATTTCTCATCACGCTGATAGAATAGAAAACTTTGACAAATTACCAGTCCAATTCAGTGATAAAATTAAAATCTGTATTGGTGCTGGTGAAAGCAAGTTACATTCTGTGGGAAAAGTTGAAGATATGTCTGGTATCTTTGATGATTACTTCAAAAAGTATGATATTTTAAATAATATTAGAAAGTACGATTTTTCAAATGTCAATGAAAGTGAAGAATGTGAGCTATTAAAAACTCAGCATCTTTGGTTAGAAGAGAATGACGATCAAGGTTTCACAGTTAAAGGATACGATGTAAATGCTCATTTGCAACTCTTTAGTGATCATAAGAATACTAATCCTCAAAAAGATTCTATACTAACATATTCTGCAAAGCACAACATTCTTGTTCATATTAACAAAGCTAAAACACATAATATAAAGAAATCAATGAGGGAGAGTTGTTTCAATATCAGACCTCTTCGAACTATCCACAAATGTCTCAATGGTCAATCATACACATATTTACCAATAACTTTGCACAGTTATCATAAAGATGAAATTTATGATATAGTAAAATGTAAAAGTTGTTTTGACTTCAATTTGTTAGAATCCTTAGAAACATTTACAAAATTAAAGACATTAAGAGAATGGTGGAAAAAGATTTTACCTCGAGTAAAAGAAATTAGAAATGAACAGAATAAAAAATCGGACATATCTAACATATCAAATCAATTTCTTAAAAGCATTCTTGGTTTTATTGCTCTAGCAAACTTTTATTTACCTACCTTCACAAATTTACCTGAAAAACAAGTCAAAGAAATGCAAAAGCTCATTATGTTTACACCTGAGCAACAGGATATTATATACTCTAAATGTAAACGTAAGATCATCAAGGGATCATTTGGTTCTGGTAAAACACTAGCAGCTCAACAACTCGTAAAGCTTCTTGTTAGTAATAGAAGTACTCTTGACTTTGTTTATTATGTTATTCATGACAACAACAGTATTTATGTTCAAGAGATGAAAAACCTCACCGAAACATTTAAAGAAGAAAATGTGACAGCATGTACATTTTCTTATTTAACTGGAGACAATAAATCGTTATCAGCAATGTTTCAACATTTGAAACAGATACATAAAGGTAAAAAAAAAAAGGTACATGTATTTATAGAAGAATTCAATGGTGAAATCTTGGATGAAGGAGAAGTAGAAAAAATCAAGAATCTGTTGAAATGTGCAATCTTTAGAAACTCACATATTGTTCTTGTTTGCCAATCTATGGAAAGTGAAAGGTATCTAATCCAAAATAAAGATCGTATTCCTTATAATAGATACCAATTTACAAAATTATCAGAGCAAGCAGGTTTTAAGATATTTGATTTATCATATTTATTGAGGTCCTCTCAACATATAAACAACATTGTTGACGTGGCGGTAAAAGTTTTAGATAAAGCAATAATGGAATTTGTTGTACCAATACTTGAGCTAAAACCTAATTCTAAATCAAACAATGCAACAGCGGTAGATGTAAATATCAAAGAAGACTTGAAAAATAAATCATTAGGTAGTAACGAGCTATCTGCAACAGCACTGATTTATCCCAGAGAAAGCACCAGTACACGAAATTCTGCACAAGACATTGAACATATCGAGGTAGATGTAAATTTCAAAAAAGACTTGAAAAATAAATCATTAGGTAGTAACGAGCTATCTGCCACAGCACTCATTTATCCCAGAGAAAGCACCAGTACACGAAATTCTGCACAAGACATTGAACATATCGAGGTAGATGTAAATTTCAAAAAAGACTTGAAAAATAAATCATTAGGTAGTAACGAGCGATCTGCAACAGCACTCATTCAACCCAATGAAAGCACCAGTACACGAAATTCTGCACAAGACATTGAACATATTGAGGTACCAGAGCACAGTGGACAGACGTCTGTAGATACAATTGACACAGATAAACTTTTAAAACATTTCACAGTCAACTCTAATCAGTATGAATCAAAAATAGAACTTGAAAGTAGGTACACGTTTGTTGGAAAGAGAAAGCCAGCTCACTCTGTGTGTGGTAGAAAGCCTGTTGTATATTTCTTATTTAATCAAGAAAAAAGTACTATAATTTCCAAATTATTTAAAACTAAAAAAGAAAAAGTTGAACAAGAAAACCAAAGATACAGTAATCAAGTATATTGTCTTTCTAAAGTGTTAGAGAAAATTGACTTCCCAAAAGATAAAAATAAGCAAATCATTATATGTATGAATGATATTTCAAAAAATATAATACAAGATGCGTTAAAAGTCAACAAAATTACATGGACTGATGATCCTCAACTATTATCAACAACAGAAGTGCATACCCTCTTGACAGATTATACGTCTGTTCGAGGATGTGAGTTTTTAAACGTAATATTAAT
Organism: Sarsia tubulosa; assembly: GCA_036873855.1. NCBI lineage: Eukaryota > Metazoa > Cnidaria > Hydrozoa > Anthoathecata > Corynidae > Sarsia > Sarsia tubulosa. Next base: position 7,850 of record JAYJMI010066660.1, read on the forward strand.
ACTATCGATTGATGAACAGCATTTAAAACACAATCTCGTCGATTGTTTAAGTCGTTGTGTACTGAGTTTGAAATTGTTTGTTATAAATCATGGTGTTCCAGATAAAATACTCCTCGAAATATTAAATACATGGAAGAATAAAGATCTGGTAGAGATTGACAACGAAAATTATTTAAAGAATATTAAGAAGAAAGAGTTGGAAGAGTTTAATGAACTCAATAAATTTTCGGTCATGAAAGATAATCAAAACAAAATGTAAGTATAAAATCTATACAATTTTTAACTCCATAAATATATATTATTTGGCTAAGCAAGGCAAATTTGTGCCAAAAAATTTATATTTTGACTTGTATCTCAAGACCTCTTCATTAGATTTTTGAAATTTTTTTTGCATGGACTTAGGACATCATAAGAAGAAATAAAAATAGTAATAAGAAATAAAATATGACACTATTCTCACATTGTAGAAAATTCTTCTTTCGGGTAAACGAAGTAAATTTGGCAAATTACTCTATTGGCAAATTACTATATATCAAGATCCACTAATTAGATTTTTCTATTTTTGGACTCTCTGCTTTGCCTAAGGAGTCCTATAAATTCAGTACCTCTGTTCGTCCGTCTGTTACCAACTTTTCTCAGAAGTGGCTCATTAGTCTTTTGTGATTTTTTGCATCAGTTAGCGATATCACAATGGCTAAAAGCTGCTGGATTTCACGAAAATTCTCGTTTTCCCAAAAATTCTCGTTTTCCCAAAATTGGGGTAAAGTGGGCAAATTTAAGACCAAAATAGACATATCCCCTTTCGGGTATTTTTGCCTTTATCTCAAGATCCGTTCATTAGATTTTTATATTGTTTTGCATGAAGTTAGAATATAATAAGATGTGAAGAATGACACTATTCCTATATTTCTGAAAATCAATTTATTGAGAAAGCAAGGCAAATTTGCGCTAACAATGGCCATTATCTTTAATATCAATATCCATTTATTAGATTTCCTAATGATTACAGGAAGTTCAGCAGCTTTTTGTTAACTTAAAACTATCCTAAACTATTTTTGCAAAAGAGCTTCAAAGAGCTTCAAAAATTATAATTAAGACTTTTTATTTTATGTCAACATCTTTTTTCGTTCTGAAGATATCTGTGATAGAATGAAAAAAAAATAGAACAAATTTATTAAAGCAACCTTGATGACATCACAAGTAGGCAAAAAAATCATTTAATATTGAATAACTCATAAATTAAAAAATAAATGCTCATGAAATTTGGCAAATAGCAAAACAAAGTGACAAATAATTTAAATGATTTTACATTAGATCCAGACCCTTTAGTCGATTTTTCAATGAAAGGATAGTTAATTTTTATTGCCATATGTAGTTCTTGTGCTATCGAATATTTAGTGTTTTTTTACCTTTATCACAAGTTGCTATTTTCAAAAGATCTTTTCTCTGTTTTTTTTAAGTAAATCACAGATATCTTTAGAACGAAAAAAGATATTGACATGAAATAAAGTGTTATAAATAATTTTTAAAGTTCTTTAACAAACTTGCAAAAATTGTTTAGGTTCCCTTTAAGCATAATTTTTTTTTGCTGCATGATGAGGTCAATTAGAGATTGATCAGATTAGAAATAATAGCGTTTTTATTTCCACACAAACTCATTTTAAAGATAAAGTCGTACAAGAATGTATTTGTTTGAGTTCTAGTTTGTAAAAGATTTACAAGTTTTTCAAGATTTGGTCGTGCTTGATTTGTCAACCCCGCATGGGAACACTGTTCCAACTTTTAATATATAAGCTGACACCCTGTATTAGGAGAGAACAGTTCTTTGTTGTATGATTACAAATAATAATATATCAATTCTGCTCTCCTCTTTATGGAATATCATTTTAAACTTATATTTTTCTATTTTTTTAGTCTTAATGCTGACATGCTTATAAATAAATTCTTTAGCAACAATCAGTTTGGTAAGTTCAATAAAATTAGTTATTGTTAGTCAGCTCTGCTGATTATTAAAATAGGTTCGGATGTGCTATCTGAGAAACAAGTAGTATATGATGGAGATATTTTTTTGTCTCCATCAGTGAAGACACATAGAGGGACCCAGGACCCGGTACCAATGACCCACGATCCGGGACCCACGACCTTAAACACAGATACAAAATACAGAAAAAAGCAGAAGTGCTAGCTCAGTACAGTAGTAAAGACATGTTTCAACCGTGCTCTTGCCATTCGGCTCTTGTTATTGTTATTATCAACAAACTTTGTTTCTATGACAACATAAAAGTTCAGAAAAGAAAATAGAAGTAAAGTTAAAGTAACTAGCATTTACAGAAAAAGATAAAGAGCGATTATATCAAAGTTTTATTACCTAAAGGAAACTCTTACACCTAAGACGTGACTATTGATAAATAGTCTACCTTTCAATAGCGAAGGCTATTCCAGAGCAGCCTGCTTACTAAGTATGGCAAGCGAAGTAAAGAGCCTATATAGAGCCTATTGTGTCTCCCCAAGATCAGTAGTTCAAACTCAGATAACATTCACGAGTTATACAGAAACGTTACTTAACAGTGAATCAATCAGAGTTGCTTTGTTTAGCAATTTCAAACCCTTTGAACACTCAGCAAAATTAGAATTCGCGTTGTCTATGTGATCGAAAAACTGTTAAAGTGACCCAACATTGGCATTACTGCATGAATTTTACTACTCAAATAACATCAGAAACCTCCGCTAAAAGTACATACGTTTACTTTTGTCGAGTCACAATTTAAATACTGTCCATAGTAGGAACTTCTATAGTAGAACCACTAATAATAGGATGAATAGGCTGCATAAAAGGGCACTTGGACTTGTTTATCACGATTACATATCTTCTTTTGATGAAATTTTAATCAAAGATCATCTAGTATTCATCATCAAAATATACATAGACTTGCTATTGAAATATATAAGGTTAAAAATAATATATGCCAAAATCCTTATCCAAATATTTATTGAACGCTAACTTTTGTTCAAATAATAGATCTAGATCAGATTTTTTGGGCCAAAAAGGGTCAAAATTCATTAAGATATTTTGGACCAGTTATATGGAGTAGTATTCCTATTGAAATAAGAAATTGCAATTTTTTGTCTCTCTTTGAAAATGCAATCAATAAATGGAAACCTGAATGCCCATGTAGACTTGCCATGAATATATAGGAGTTGTTGGCTTTGTCAATCTGATGGAATAAAAATGGATAATAAATTTCAACTGAATTAAAATTATATTATGTATATACTCATTTTTTCAACAGAAACATTTTTTAGGCATTTTTTAGGCATTTATATACATAAACGTTTTTGTTTCTAACTATATATTATTATTTTTAAGGTCTTATTCGGTTTTATAGGCTGGCTATGTTATGCCATGTCATATTGTTTGTTTTTTTGTTTAGGTTATTGTATTTTAACGGTATTTAAGTAATTCATTCATTCGTTCATTTTGTCAACGTTATTTATAGAAAATTCTTAAAATAAATTACGAATTTACTTGTTTTATTGAATAAATTTTAGTGCAAATTTTATAAATATATTTTTGTATCAATTTCACCATGGTTTCATCAAATCTTTTAAACTTGCTACAGGTGTTCTACAGACTCTCACATACCTTTGCAAATTATTTAAAACGTCATAAAATTTGTGACGTCATCATATACAGCTATGCCATCACAACATGGTGTTTTTGCTATTTTGACGTTATAATTATGATGTTGTGTTTCTAGACGCTGTAATTCGAGTTTAA
>JAYJMI010066882.1:0-11625 GCA_036873855.1 Sarsia tubulosa
TTCTCTAAATTTAGGCTGTGATGACGTCATCATTTAGCTGCAATCTGATTGGTTAATACTAAAACTGCAATAATTTTGAACCCAATAACTTCATATGATCAAACTTGCTATATAAGCAAACAATAACATTCTCTAAATTTAAGATGTGATGATGTCATCATTTAGCTGCATTCTGATTGGTTAATACTAAAACTGCAATAACATTCGAACCCAATAACTTCATATAACCAAATTTGGTATATAAGCAAATAATAACATTCTCTAAATTTAGGATGTGTTGAAGTCATCATTTAGCTGCAATTTTATTGGTTAATACTAAAATTGCGATAACTTTCGAACTGAAAATCATTATGAAACCAAACTTGGTATATAAGTAAACTAAAATGCTTTAGAGATTTTTTAAAATATTTTGGGCTCTGATGACGTCATATGCTGTAATCTGATAGGTTAATACTAAAACTGCAATAATTTTCGAACTAAATAACATCATACAACGTCAAACAATAATATCCTCTAAATTTAGGCTGTGATGACGTCATCATTTAGCTGCAATTTTATTGGTTAGTACTAAAACTGCAATAATTTTCGAACCCAATAACTTCATATAACCAAATTTGGTATATAAGCAGACAATAACATTGTCTAAATTTAGGATGAGTTGAAGTCATCATTTAGCTGCAATCTGATTGGTTAATACTAAAAAGGCATTAACTTTCGAACCAAATAACATCATATAACCAAACTTGGTATATTAGTAAACAATTAGTACCCTCTAAATTCTCAAATTATTTTGAGCTATAGTGACGTCATATAGTGGTGCGTTCTGATTGGTTAATACTTTCTGAACTGAAAATCATTATGAAACAAAACTTGGTAGATGAGTAAATAATAATGCCCAGCTCCCCATGTTCTAGTAGAAAATCTTCTTGTTTGATTTAAAAGCAATATCGGCGGCCAGTGAGGGTAATTTCCCGTAATCGTTTTTGACCAGGCCATTTTAATACTTAACTTACGCAAAAGTAATAAAACAAATAGACTTCTACTAGAAAGTGGAAGTGCTAATTTACGTCAACTACGTCAACTTAAAAATTAAATGAAATAAAATAAAAAATAGATATAATACAAAAACGCAAAAAAAATAAAGCGAAAATGAAAGCTGGACAATACTAGTTGATAAAACCGAAATGTTGAATGTAGGTTTTACATAAGGGACAAACTCAAGTTGGCTTCCATTTTTTATTTTTGCCTTGAATTCAGTAATCGAATTTGACTCCAGACATTCTTGTGGTAATACTGAACGAAGTTTAGGACCTAAATGAACTAAAGAGGTAGAGCCATAATGATCGGTTTTTGTCGTTGTTCTACTTTTGACGTCGCTGTTGCACCTTAAGTTATAGGCTGGATTGATATTCCATTCAAAGATATCGGTTAGGATTTCTGAACCTACTTCGGTTTTCAATTCAATCATAAGTGACCTAATATTTTGCACATGGACTGTTAAACTTATTTCACTTCACTGCTACATGACCTAAAGTATCAAATGATAGATCAACCAAGGTATGGAGGATAAAAACTTGATTTAAACTTTTTTCACTGATAATTAATTCATAAAGAAAAGAAAAATGTAAATCTTTTAAGATAAACAAAAATGTTATATTGATCATGTCTTAAATACATCGAATTTTCAAAAGGGTGACACTTGCACTCCGATGGGTGAAGCGGGGTGCCACATAATAGCAAGATATTTCTGAGTTTGTGAATACCATATCAGCTAGCTTCAAATTCGCACTTCCAGAAGATCTTTTATTCGTGAATAACTAAAATATAAGTCGCATTATATTTATTCAAATTTTGCCGCTACTTCAACTAGATTAGCAAAATCTTTCTTAAAAAACATTATGACATCATCGCTGATAACATGCATCTTTCAGGTTAGGAATTCTTGTCAATTCTTGTCAGTTTTTTAGTACTTTTATTTTTTTTAAATAAAACTGAACGAAAACCAAAAATTTAAGGCTTACTTTTGAAAGTAAATATAGTTTGATTCAAAACATCTTTTGTTGAATTTTATAGAAAAGCTAAGGTTTCTAGGTGCTTCAAAAACTGACTGATCAATCTTTAAAAAACTCTCACGTCAATGCAATACACTTTTGATTTGGAAATAAATGATAAACGTACTTAAAAACCTTTCTAAACGAATTAAAAGTACACCCACCTCTGAAACCACTAGAACTATACTCGATAGCAATATCTTTACCAATTTAGTTGCCACCTAATGTGACAATGAGATCATTAATGAATATGACGGTTTTCTTGTTTTACCATTACTCGTTTTGTATTCCGTCCATGATTCATTAAATAAATTTGACAAACTATTTTGTTCACTGTGTAACACACAAACTGCTTGTATCAAATATTTTATTTTTATGGCTCTGCTAAAAGTTCTTATTATTCAGTTAACTCGATTTTAATTTTGTCGATAATAAGCCAATGAGATCTGTATCAAATGTTTTCTGATAAAATTTTTTTAGATCTTCGTATGGCGGGTGATGTTTCAGTTGACAAAAGCTAAAACTACACACTGTTCTCTACTGACTGGACTTGGTTCTTAGACCCGAATCCTAGAAACCGCTTCCTAGAAACAACTACTTTTTGTTAATCAATTACTTATTTTTTATTCCATTATATGTTTAAAAAGAAATTAATTTTCTTCATATCAGTTAAGTTTTTGAATTAAAAGTTCTATGGAATAGCTTTTAATCAGTAATTTATATTGCGTTCTTCTTTAGACAAACTACTTATTGGCTTCAAACACTGTGCACTGAAAGTACTTTATATATAAAAAATTGATTATCTTTTATATAGCAACAGGAATAACTGATTAAAGAAATATAAGATAAATCACGGCCAGACCAAACAAAAAATAATAAAAACTAGCCTGCTTCTATGACTTACATAGTTAGAAATCATTGTAAACTTTTTTAACGATGCACTTTTTAATTGTTTAAAATAGATTTGTTTCAAAGATATTGATCACAGTATTTATTGAGTTTACTCATTTATTTCATCTGTTTCATATTCTAGAACCAAAGATGGATCTTTTGCATCGGATAGCTGAAAGATTGCCTACTAAATGGAAAGAAATTGGACGGACAGCCAATCTTGAACCACATGTAATTGAATCAATAAGCGAAGATTTCAAAATGTGCTATGAAAGAACTTACCAGTGCATGGTTGAAATAAATGAGCGATCAAAAGTAAAATGCTTGAAAAAAGATTGGGCATTTTGGAAATCAGTTCTATTACAATTAGGTAAAGAAGGGGAAGATGCTGCTTATGATATTGAGCACGACTATTTGTTATTAGAAGGATCGTCAATTGGTGTTGAAGATCTTGAAACTGGTATGTACAGTAATACTTTTTTGTTGATTATTAATTTCTTTGGTTATTAATTATCTATTCAACGCTTTTCGAGCGCTGAGCGCAAAAACTCGATTTCTGAGCATGCGTATTAATTGGATTGCGCAATATTAGTTTTCGTGCGCTCTGATCTATTTACAATTTCTACAAAACTCAACTTTGAGTGCTAATCACCAGTGCTCAATGGTGAACAGCCATAAGTGCGAGGTAGCCTTTTTCTTATCGCACAATAACTGTTTTGAACTTAGTTTTAAAACAGATGAAGAAAATGGAAAATCGTTTATTATCAGAGTATAAAAACGTTTATCATAAAAAAATCATCAAAATATTATTTTAGTTTTAGGACACAAATGTTACGAGAAAGATGAATGTGGATTACTTATGCACAACGCAGTAAAGCAAGGAAACTTTTCAACCATAAGTATAGACAATGAAATAAAAATAAACGTTATTGTAGGTGCAAAAACATATGAATCTCTAAAGCTAAGTAAACTTCCAGATTTAATAAAAAAGTATTACAATAACTACACTATGCTAAAATATATTCAAATTTACGATTTTTCCAAAAACAACGTCGACAAACAATGTTCGATTTTATACGGCCTAAGTAAATGGTTAGAAAATAATAATGATAAAGGATTTGCTGTCAAAGCGTATAATGTTGATGAAAATCTTCAACTGTTTACTAAAGGTTCCATTGTTAAGCCATCAATATCCGATAATTGTGTAATTTCATACTCCGAAAACCAACATACTGTCCTTCATATTGATATTGCTACAGATAACATTGAAAACTCAATAAGAAACAATATTCAAAAAATAAAATATTTTCGATCTTTGCACAAAGTCTGCGATAATAAAGGCATTGTGCACATTCCAGTAACACTTTATGATTATGATTATGTTAAAAAAAAGACTGATATCAAATGTAAAGAATGTGTTACATCACAATTAGTTGCTCCAAAGAGTGTATTTGAGGATCCTAAGGAGATTGAAAAATGGTGGGATAGTATTAATACTACTATTGAAGACATGAAGTTTGAACTAGATGAAAAAATTACTACTGACAACGTTTCTAAAACCCTCCTATCGAACATTGTTTCGTATATGGCGATATCTGAAGTTAATCTTCCTACATATTCAAATAATCCTAAAAATCAAATTCGAGAACTGTCAAAATTAATTAAATTGGCTCCAGAGCAACAGTCTATTCGTTTCTCTAAAGAAAAACGTATCATTATCAAAGGATGCCATAGATCGGGTAAATCTATAGCTTCTCAAGAGAAAATTAAAATCATATTATACACGTTAAAACCTACTGAATTAGTATATTATATATGTCAAGACCCACAAACTTATTTTATTGAACACATGAAATCATTTGCCGCAAATTTGAACAACAAAAATCTCATTGTATGTACAAGTTACGAATTAGTAAAAAACGATAATAAATTGTCATCTTTATTAATAAAACTATCTGAAAAGCATCCTAAAACTGTTGTGCATTTAGTTGTTGAAGAGTTTGACGGTGGCTCTTTAGATAATACTGAAGTACAACGAATAAAGAGTGCACTATCTAATAATTCGCATATCATATTGGTAGCGCAATCGATGCAAACTCGGCTATTTAAAATAGAATCAAATAATGTTCGTATTCCTTATGATACATACCAATACAAAAAATTGGAAGAGGAAATGCAATTTTGTACATACTATTTATCATATTCTATTGGCTTGTCCAAAATTGTTATGCCTCTTGTCAATATTGCCATAAATCACACAGAAATAGCGAAAACAAGGCTAGTCCTTCCAATATTAAATGACTGTTCAAAAACTAGGAATGTAGTGAATGATATGAATGATTGCTCAATAACAAGAGTAAGTCAACCTGGAAGTACCAAAGAAGTAACCGTAAGAAATAATGATTTAGATATTTCGATTTCAAATTTAATCCAAGAACAAGTTCAGAGCGCTTCTAAAGGTATTGTATTACCATCATATGGTGATAACACAAACTTTTGTAGTGAAAATCAAGAAGTGACAGATTACAATGACAGTGAACAAAGATTTGAGGGGACAACTACTTCAGAAGAATTTAGAGCAATAGATACTAAAAGGAATAACTTTCAACTCGAAAAGCAATTTGAATATGTAGGAAAGCGAATATTTGCAAATAATATAAAAGGAGATGATCCCGAAATATTTTATATTTCTGCTAAAGAAAATAGTAAAAAAAAAGCTTGCTACAAAAAACAAATATATTGCCTGACTTTGGTTTTTAAAAAAGTTATATTAAAAAAACAAAATGTAATTTTATGTAACAGTAGAGAATCATTTGATTATCTTTATGATGCTTTGACAGCTGTGGGTTCTGATACAATTAAATGGACATCTAACGTATCAATATTTTTTAAAGAAAATTACCAGTTGCTTTTAACAGAATATAATGCAGTAAGAGGATGCGAACTAGAAAATGTTATATTTATCTTTAACAGGAATGAATTACACTCAAAGGAAAACATTGTTGGTTGTTTAAGTAGATGCGTGTTAAACATAAAGGTGATAGTTTTAGATAACCTTGCCGATAAAAACGATTGCACAATGATAAATATCTTAAAAGATTGGGAAGATCAAAAATTACTAAAATCTCATCAATTAAATATATCAAAAGATGAACAGTTTTACTTAGAACAAAATGGAAAAAGTGAGCTTCTAAGTAACAATGAAGACTACTTAGAATTTGAAATTATACCGACGAGAAAGGAAGAACTAAGGTGAGCAACATTTGTTTGTTAAAAAGTTGGTTTATATTGCAATATGATTCAAGATCCTTTCAAGCTATTTTTAATAAATTTTACCCCGATGACTCAAATTTGTTCAGACTGTGTGACTTTTAGTATTTATTATTAACACATGAGTTTACAAAATTTAAAGATACCACGATAACAGGAAGTTAATTTTTTGTTCGTTTAGCAAAAGTTAGTATTAAAATACATTATGAAAGTATATTAAAATCAATAATTAAAATCACTTTTACCTTCAATATATTTACATATAGTAATTTTCGAATAGAAAATGTGCTGACGTTAACATTTTTGAAGGTACTTACTCATCTACTCCCGTTTTAATGAACTGATACTAAAACCTATATAGTTCCTAAGAGTATTGAAAGTTATACATGATCTGTAGTTTTGAGCTTATTTGACTGAATCTATCGAAAGCTATCAGCAAAAAACTGATAATTTTTCGATTCGTTGTGTATATTTGTGTCTACCATTTTGTAAATGTAAGTGCCATTTTTTCGGTTTCAGATTATATTTTGCAGTAGATTTATTTTTCGTTGCGGATGGTTTTTGTCATCAAATAATTTAAAGATTGGGTACAGATATGAACCACACGCGGAAAAGAAGTTTAATGAAAACCACCCTGGGAGCTAATTTATTTTCGTTTTTTTTCGGTGCTGTAGTTATGAACATTTTTCAAAATGGTGGAAACAAACAGCGATCTGGAGATTGAAAAATTAAAAACAATTTACACAAATATCTCAAAAACCGTACATTAGTAGCTGCTTAAACTTTGACAGCATGTAAAAGTGAATGTATCATCTAGCTATTAACCAATCATACTGCTTAATTTTCGTTTGTTTACATTTTATAGACGCTATTGAAACAATCAAATAATAGACCACGTGTAGCGTGATTAAAATATAAATTTAATAAACAATACATTTAGTTTTTCGACGAATCAAAAAAATGGCCATAGCTTTGTTTCGCAAAGCATTTCCTTTAAAGTAGTGGTAAACATTCATTTCATATAGTTTCAATAGCGATTATTTTTTTGGGCCAAAACAGATGAGTAGGTACCTGCAAATGTAGATTATTTTTGCAGAAAACAAACTTTTTATGCTTTTTGGTAATCATGTCAAGTTATATGATGTTATACAGAGTTTAGATGGGGTAGCTAATTTACTTTTCCTTCCCCCTATTTTATTTTTGAACAGAGTCGCTCCTAAAGTAGGGTTAAGACCTGTTGTTAATCATTTATTTACTAAACTTTTCCATTAATACCATAAAAGTACATACGTTCTTTTATATGTTAAAAGACTATATCCATACTTGTTTGAAATCAGGCAAAGTTTTTGCTGTCGGCGAAGCTATGGTTATAGGTTCGAATATAGAGGAGAGATACTAAACAATCACACTTATCTCTATTAGATGTATAGTTTTCATCTTCATTCATATTTTACCTATGATAGAATCTTTGGCACTATAATCCATAGATTCGCTAGTATTGTAAGTCATTCTTAACTCCATTTTTTTATCCTCAGCAGTTTTTTTGTATATTGTTATATAAAAAATTAATTCTTAGAACTTATAATACAAAGCTTAAAGCTTCTTATTCCTTTATTGATGAAAAAACAATGCACACATTTAAATACATTGGTATACTCGACTTTGATGTCTTGTTTCAGAAGCATCCAACAAAGACATTTCACTAAATAGCTGTTGTAAGGTCTTAGGAGGAGTTGCTTTGAGGTTTCTCAGGTGGGACGTATGCCAGCTTTAAAATAGCTTCTAAATCCGAGGTAACATCTTTTTGATGAAATGAGTTGTTCTCAACAGGAAAAAAATGCCAGGAAGAAATAAATTCATTTTGACTACAAATAAGGGTTCTAAAACTCCGAAGAACTACCATATCAGCTCTAGAACACATTTTCCGAGAAGGAAAATAAGTTCCCTTAGAACAGATGCATTTTCCGAGGAGGATATTTCTCAACGTTTAGAACCGCTATGTTTTGCGAACTCTAGGTTTTTAAAGTGGTGATAAAAATTCTTTAGAAAACACACATTTTCCAAGGAAGCTCAATTTGATTTTTCTAGAACAGATTTCCCAGGAACGCTATTTCTAAAAGTTTTTTCTAGGACAGAAAAGGCTTAGAACAGCTATTTCTTAGAACAGCTCCGTTGGCAGCTTTTCTTTTTTTTTATTAACTAAAGCATGCAAAGTCTGCTGAACTTATAATTTACACAAGAAATAAATAATAATGGTAAATTTTTAACTGAAGTTATAGGTAGGATCGTCACTCCCTAAAAAACGAATCCTTTCTAACTACGATAAGTGTGCAATTTGCTTATCGTCAATACGATAGCCTTAGGTGGGGTCAGAAATACCAAGTTTAAATTGGCCGATTAACATGATACCACACTTTTCATACATAATCATCGAGCAGGGAAAGTGGGGTTGCCTTACCCAAAGATATAGAAAGAAATCTATGCCACATGCATAATGTTTCCGTCTTTTGCTTTCCATTAGATTTATACAGTAGTAGAAAAACTTTAGATGGTTTTAATTCACTATAGTTTTTATCACTACTTCCTGATAATGGTTACCAGCCTCCTTTTTACAAGGAAAAATTAGACGGAATAAACTCGAGTAATAAGTAGGGTCGTTAATCCCTGGGCTTTGTATTTCTCCGTACAGGTACACAAACAGTCAGTATCCCGTTAAAATAAAGTTTTCATTTTGTCAAATGAATATTGTTTTTCTAATTAAGTCAGCGACTTTAGTCGATGAGTTATTGGTTTAGGCAGATTTTATTTTATTATTTTTTGATTATTCTTCTCGTATACGGAACACGGAATCGAACAATTTCCGGAACAATTTTCCGGAACAATTTTCCGGAAGTTTTTTTTTTTTTTTTTCTGTTTACTGTTTTTCTATTGTTTCCTATGCTTTATTGTTTCTGTGATTTCTCTGTTTTTCATGCTTCTAGATTTTCATGCTTGCTTCATATTTCAACCTTCCTTTTCCTCGCTGACTTCTCTGCCGCAAGCGGCTGAATTTTTTCAAATTTAAAATCAATATTTTTTCTAGACTGAAATTCATCGATCATGAATTTTTAAAGCAGCTTCACGCAAGTAAGTGTATTCTTAATTTTGTACTTACTTTCTAATTGCCACTTTTGTTGATACTTCAGAATACTCAAATCAAGTTAAGTAGGATAGCAAACATTATCTTACTTAGACATTTACTTTTATTCGCCTTTTCTTTTAGGTTTTTACAGTTTTTCCAGATCAACTTCAAAAAACGCTGATTTCGGCCTATTTTCCTTCCCGTATCTTTGCAAAATGAAATAACTTATTATCTTTCCAGTAAGAGGTCCAATGTTTGGTTTAGGTTGGTTGTTATCATTTTTAGCCACACAATTTAAGTCGTTTTTTTTGGTGAATGTTTTTTTAAAAAATGCAGTCTTTAGAATATTTGAAAGCAAGTATACATGATTTAAAACTATAAAAATTTATAAAAACCTAGGATAAAAGCAAAAAGTAAACGATCTGTTAAAAATAAAATATACAATATATATTTCTACGACAGAGGACAAGTAGCAGAAATGACACAATCAAACTAAAAGTCTTATCTGTTTTGTGGTTTTGTGATAGTATTGGTAGACAATCGCAAAATCAAAGGACCTAGGGTGGATTTTAGGAGTGAACAAGAAAATATCAGACAAATCAACAGAAACAAAGATAAATAAATAATTAAATAAATTGCCTTGATAAGCTTTAAGCATGAAAGTAGAATGTAGACAGGAGACATAATGAATTTCAAATCTTTTATACTTTTAATGTCTTTTTAAACAAATCGGATTTTTCTCTGAAGTAATAGTTCGATACGTTATTTAGTTGCTTTTAAGTGTTTTATAAAGAAATTATAATGTCAGAAATAATGTCTTATATGGTTTTTTTGTTATTTCTTGACATTAGAAGAAAATAGGGGGAAAAAACATTGGCAAAGGGAAGATAATCTCAGTAGCTATATACCGATATAAAAAAATAAAATAAAAGATGAGTTTAAATTACCTAAACAACCACTTAAATGTACAGGCATCAGGTACACGAAATGCTTGAATAGTATCACTACCAATCAAAATCAAACAATGGAGCATGATATCTTCTTTTTGATAACATTTTTAGTTGTAAGCCATGAAGGAAGTCCGAAATTATATTGATATAACCCTATTCCTACTATCTCGAAAACTTTATCCGATATACTCCTGGTGATTTCTGACTTTTATTTTTTATATATTTTGCACGTTTTCCAAAAAATTTAGGCCTGTCGGCTTTTTTTGAAAAAAGTATGACCGATTTGAAAAAGCAGTGACAAAATCAGCATTTTCACCAAAAAAAGGAAATCAGTAAAAATTCATGGAAAAAAGTAAATCAGCTATAACTTTTTTATTATTAACTCAACCTTTATCAAACTTTTACAGAATGTTAATTACGCAAACACGTTACAATTTTGGAAAGTTTTATGCATATACCCTTTGTATTTACTGAGAAAAGGAGGGGGAGGGCAAATCAGCCCTCCCCCAGTATTGAGGAGCCCCAAAAATCCCAGTATATATAGGGTTAAAGTTTTGCAAAATCTACAGCTAAAACATGCTTTTGATCAATAAGATTTATGAGGCTAGGTGATTAGTGTGTTAATTAATTATTAATTAATTATTATAACTCTTATTATGTTTTTACCTTCAATCTCTTTAAACAATCTCTTTAAATTGATCTTCTATGTTTAAACTTATTTTCTTAAAATCACCCACACCTAGATGAGTTCGAGATTGTAAGAACAAACAAAATCTTATACATTTATATTGAGTTGTTTGTAATTTTCTCTTCAAATTTTTGTTCAAACTTGGATATCATGAATTACAAAAGCACTGTCAAAGTGTGGTTGAATAAAAACAATACAGAAAAATTTAAAAAATTAAAGATTTGTTATTTTCCTATATAAAAATCTTAATCTTGAATAAACTTTACTTATAGCTTTGAGTGCCATAGATCCTCCTGAAAGTGTCTCATCAAGGATGCGGCCTATATATGTGACTTTAGACTGACACTTAATATCTTATTTTTAAATTTTTGATTACGAAAAAAAACTGAGTTACAATTAATTAAAAAAAAATACTTTAAGGAGTCACTACTAGATCTAGTACTATTTATTAAAGGTAGCTGTAGCACGAGTTCTAATAATGTTGTTACCAATTTACTTTAAAATTGCAATAAACTTCACTGCCGGTAGTATGATATTTTAAACTTCTATTTCGACAATTTCCACATATTTCTCTTTCCACATCGAAATTTTAAGTTATTCAACTTTTACTCTAAAGTTAGTGCTCCGAGCGGGATTCGAACCCACGATACTCCT
>JAYJMI010066993.1:0-11624 GCA_036873855.1 Sarsia tubulosa
TGCTGCATGATAGTGCCATTTGATTAAAAAATATCAGTTTCAGTTACTGGGGGTCCACTGGTAATCTATCCCTTGTTGTTTATGTACCAAAGGGTTTAATTTTGTATTCGTAAGCCTTACTCAATCAACTCAGAAGGGGCTTGGTTTAAAGATATTTATGAAACAGAAAAGGGAACTGTATAAATGGCTGGATAGCTAATTTGTCGTCGTTTTTTGTTCTGACTTTTTAACCCCAATGAAAATGTAAGTTTGTATGATTTACTTTTAGTTTGGGGTTTTTGATTGCTAGCAATCCTTACAAAACCATCATCATTTCTCTTACTTTGAGTATATTATGCTTGGCAGGCATAGTTGAGTTATATTCTGAAAATCGAGGTGAAGAGCTGTGGGTAGCATCTGATTCACTGTCACTCGTCCACCAGGATTGGGTGAAAGAACGGTACCCACCCCAATCAAGAATTATTAATGTTATTGTTGAGGCTGAAGCCAACCTATTGACACCTGCAGGGTTAGAGAAGATGATGATGATTGATAAGAAAGTGAAGAGTATCTTCGAGAATGATACTACTGGGTTAGCATGGAATGACATTTGTTACAAGTAAGTACTACTGGGTTAGCATGGAATGACATTTGTTACAAGTAAGTACTACTGGGTTAGCATGGAATCACATTTGTTACAAGTAAGTACTACTGGGTTAGCATGGAATCACATTTGTTACAAGTAAGTACTACTGGGTTAGCATGGAATGACATTTGTTACAAGTAAGTACTACTGGGTTAGCATGGAATCACATTTGTTACAAGTAAGTAAAAATTATATATATCACCGTTACCATTTGTTTGAAAGTTAACGTCAATCGTCATCAAAATTGTTTATACAAATTCACTTTTTAATAAATGATATGATTTAGATGATTTAACTACTAAGGTAAAAGTGTTTCGTTCTACTTTTTCATAGTTTTCATATTATATAAAATGGTTGAACTAACTAAACAAGCAGCAGACTTATTTAACAATTATTTAACAAGTAAACCTGTCTCAACATTATATAAGCTTTTCTACTAACCTTTCTAAGAAAACAAGTCGATTTACCCATAAAATGTGGGCCGTGTAAATCTTGATTACTTATAAGCGATGTTTTTCTTACACCCATATAATGTGGGTGTAAACCTTGATTACGTAAGTGATTACGTTTTTCTTTAGAAAGGGGCAAGCTTGTTTCCCTATCACTGTGCTAGCTATATGGAGAAACGATTATGTTGTAATGAAGTCGTTGAGCCAAGCTCAGATATTAGCTGATCTCAATAACCCAATCAAAACAGGGTGAGTTTGTATTAGTTTGGAAATTCATTTTTGCAATTGGTCTCTGGAGTTGTATAACTGGTCCCCTGCTTTAGAAATCTGATTTACTCAAAGTATCAAATATAACATAAGAAATTATTTTTACAATTTTTCATGTAATAACGATGTTTTGTAACTTGTCTTTCCTGGTTTTTAAACTTTATATGTTTGTATGTTAAAGGTTGTGGCAACCAGAAAACTTTAGCTAGAATCAAAGGCAAATAAATAAGAATTCAGAATCTTTTTATTTCAGCTAAATTTTATCTGGATCCAAAGTTATTGGTATTTTAGTGTACTGTTTATTCTAGAAGAACCCCCGGATTTTGAAAATCAGATTCAAACCAAAATCAGAACAAAATAAGAACCCCCTGATTTTGTAAATTTATGATGTCATTGCGAGTATGCTAATTTTACTGTTTTAGATAATCTGTAATATCTTGGGAAGGAAAGCATGGAAAGCAGGAAAGAAAAAAATTTAAAGAAAAAAATTGTGACCTGGTGACTAGTTACCAGACCTTTTCTAAATCTAAGAAAATGCTAATATGCTGAACATGCTCATGTGCTCAGTATGCTCATAGTGACATCATAAATTTACAAAATCAGGGGGTTCTCATTTTTGTTCTGTTTTTAGTTTGAAACCGAATTTCAGAAATCCGGGGGTTCTTCTGCCAATAACTTTTGATCCAGACAAGATTTTTAGCTGAAATAAAAAGATTCTGAATTCTAATTTAATTGCCTTTTATTCTAGCTAAAATTTTCTTGAAGTTGCCACAACCTTTAAGTTTTCGTATAACATTTAAATAATCTTTTATGTTGTGTTTCAGAGCACTCAACTTGAATTTACTCTTGGGTGATCGTACCTATGACAACAGTGGTAAACTAACAGAAGCAAAAGCTGCAAAGTTCTCATACTTCTTAAAAAATCAACAAGTATTTGTCAAAAGTAAAGGAAACTTGGTAAGAAGTTTTATTTCATTTGACAATTTGACAAAGAACAATTTATGTTATTGTCCTACCTGTCCTTTTTTCTAATTGTCCCTATCGCATTAGTTATTATGTTTTCTCGAGTTCTGTTAGATTTACGCTTTCAAATGATATTAAGCACGGTTGAAACATGTCTCCACCACTGAGCTTAGCTCGAATTTCTGGCGTGCAGAGTCCGTGGATCGAGAGCTAACCCTTCCGCCTTTTTCTGTATTTTGTATTTGTGTTTAGGAGTCCCGGGTCTTGGGTCCTTGGTCCCGGGTCCTGGGTTCCGAGCAAAACTCCCAAATCTCCCGAAAATAATTTCCAGACAGTATAGGAGTAACAAGGAAACAATGTGCGAATATCTCATTCTGAAGCTTAGAAACAAGCCCACAACAACACTTTGAAAATCGGATTTTTTAAACCCCCTGGATGGAATAAATCAATGTTAACTTTGATTTGTTATTTATTTTTTAGGTAGACGAACCAGGGGAAGCTTGGGAGAAAGAGTTTGCTAAAGCCATCCCTACGGATGCTGTGAGTGCTGCAACAACATACACTTATGCCATCACCAATTTTCGAGAAGATGGTGGATCAACAATATCAGGCGATCTCAAGTTTCTCTTTGTTGGTTACATTTTAATTATTGCTTACTTAGCCATCATGTTGGGGTCCTTCTCCAGGATTAATCACAAGGTAACATTTCCAGTTTATTTTTGCAAGTAGTTGTAAATCCATAGTAAATTGAAAGTGTTATAAAAACACAAGTTATTAAAGTACCATAATTTACCTATATTTTGTGAATTTACAATTACCAAGAAATTTATCTACAGCTTTGTGAATTTGCTTCATGTAAATCTCGCACGTTTCTGTGCTATCAATCTTGTAATGGGGCGTGGTGTTAAATAAATGATATAATATTCATCCCCCAATCTATTCACTTCTCGCTTTCACTTTACAGGTTTGGTTGGCGTTTGCCGGTGTGCTATGCATAGGTCTTTCGATCGGCATATCATATGGTTTATCAAGTGCGTTTCAGTTGTTCGTAAGCCCTGTACATAGTATCCTTCCGTTTCTCTTATTGGGTATTGGAGTGGATGACATTTTTGTCATTGTGCAAAATTGGGACAACATTGGGGGACCGGACGACCGAGAGAAGAGTGTTGCTGAAAATATAGCCAAGACAATGCGAAAAGCTGGTGTATCTATATTAGTGACGTCATTTACTGATATTTGTGCGTTTTTGATTGGTGCTACTACTGTTCTACCAGCCTTACGATCTTTCTGTATATTTGCGGGTATTGGAATTATTGGTATATTTTTATTAACATGTACTTTATTTATTGCTCTGTTGACACTTGACCACAAGCGCCAACGTAAACATCGAGACGCATGCTGTTGTTGCATAACGTTGAGTGACTCATGGAGTCCCATGGAATGTTCGAAAAAAGCTTACCTTCAAAACTTTATGAGAGATACTTACGCCAAGTATATCTTATCGACACCTGGAAGGGTAGGTTCTATATTTTTTTTGCTACTCAGAATAGTAGGTTCTAGTTATATAAATAACTTTATAGAAATATAGAAACATATTTATATAAATTTTCTGAGTCGTAATATCTAAGAAACGAATAATCGTAAAAAGATTTTTAAAAAAATAAGAACCCTTCTTATTATGACAACGTTCGAATTTTCCTAGTTCGAATTTTTATACAAAATGGTTTTCAGGATATCAACAAAAAGACAACATAAATATAGTCTTTAAGTAACTTATCATAACAAAAGTTTTTATTCATAAAACTGATCAAAATAAGAATAAAATATAGCTGTATAAGAACATTTGAGCGAATGTAACTTTCGGCTATAAATTTCTAAAAGTAGAAAATCATCAGGTTAGCTAAACTACCACTAACCTCCCACTCATATCACTTCCAATAAAAAAGTGTATAAATCTGTATTAATATAATGATCTAAACATATTAAGTTATTTCTCTTCTCTTTATAAAGCAGCTACAGGTTGATCTGTTTATCCAGAGATATTGTTTATGCGGTCATGCGATTTCTAAATTTATAACGTTTTTTTTCGTAATGTTTTCAGTTTATTTTATTAATAATTCGGTAACATCATAACACTTCTGTATTATTGTTTGCATTTCCCTTAACCTCTTTATTTTTGCGAACAAGATACCATAATAATCAGTTATAATTCGGTCATACCATGCGTCAGTCAGTCATCAGTGGCACAGTGGGCTGCATTTTTAACATGTTCATTTTTCTTTTAAATATTAAAAATAAATCTATATTGTATTATCGTCAACCGTTTTTCTGATAATAATAAACATATGTGATACTATCTAACTATGTCTAAATTTGCTAGAAATAACCGAATATAAGAATAATAAACAGGCACTGATTTTCACTGTTTTCCATTTTCGAAGGTAATTTTGTCTTGATTACCCCTGCTCTTGTTTATATTTAAAGAATAACAAAGATTTACCGCTAGAATATTTGTGCCTACAAAATATTTTTTGCCGTAAATCCACGTTTCATGAAAGTATGTAATACATTATTTTCTAGTCATCTGCTTCTTTAAAAATAAAGGAATATCAAAAGATAAAATAAATTTTGATAGGATGTTGGGTTGTGTTGAATTTATATTATATGTGAGCTGGTGTCACTAAACAACTTTTAAAGAGAAAAATACATCATGCACTAAAGTTATTTTATGGGTAAACAAACAGCTATCGCATCTGCTTTTAAACACAGCCATGCAAAATAATATTTTCCTATGCAAAATTTATTTAATACAATATTTGTCCATCGATGTATGGCAACTTATTTTATGACCTTAAAGCGCCAATGTCAGAGGTAATGCATTGCGTGGTTTGTGTTCATAAAATTGGTTAGCTAGAAATCGAACTTTAAGTTAATGCTGCGTAAATTTCAGCAAAATCAGACGCAATGCATTACCTCTGACATTGGCGCTTTAACGTAATCTAGTTGAATTGTCACATTTTAGATTGCAGTGCTTGTAATCACTGTTGGATTGTTAGCTGGAGGTGCATACGGATTGACTGAACTGAAACAAGACTTTGATCCAGATTGGTTTTTACCTACTGATTCTCCTACTGTACGATTCAACACTGCTAACAAAAAAGTAAGTTTTAAGAATTCGTGTTTTCGATAAACTTCAGTTTCAATTGATATGTGTATGCTACCACGATAGTATTTAATTTTTAATTTATTGAACTTTTACTTTAAAACGTCTTTTACGTGCAAGTTCAAAAGGCTTCCTAATTGTTTGATAAAAATGATAGAAATATAAGAGTTAATTTGGTAAAACACTTTAGGGTGGCATTACTAAATAAAAAGCAAGGAGAGTAAATCGTTGTATTACTGGAAGTAGACACTAGAAATAATGAAATTGTATGTGTCAACGGCTTCAACAAAATTTGATTTCTCTTTCAGTACTTTTCTGGTGAAGGGATAAGATCTGCAGCCTTCGTCGGTCAAATAGACTATTTTACAGACCAGAAGAAATTAGATGATATCTTTAATGCTTTGAATAAAAATCCATACATCGTAAGTGGTAGTAATTCAGTAAAAAATTGGTATAGAGTTTTTATTCAAGACTGGATACCTACTGGTAATTATTCATCAAAGTTAGATAATGGTTAGTCATATTAAATACATTTCTTGACATACTTTCTTACTTGACTTTATTTCTCCAATAATGAATTAACGATATTGAAAGACTGTGGTTCCTCTTGTTTATAATATAATATTTTTTAATAATTTTTTTGTCTGGTGGTGACAAAAACATCTATTATAACATTCTTTAAACATATAATAAAAAATCTTTATTAGATATTTTTAAAATTAAACAACATACTTGACAAAAACTAACTTGACAAAAATGAATCGAGTTCTGTTTGACAAATTGAATCTAGTGTACTAATTATTTCTACGTGGAAATTGTTTGAGTATCTTTGGTTCAGTTTTAAGGTTCTCCTTCTTGGGTCTTCTTTTGAAATGTACTTCAGATTTTTACTTAGTCTCTATTAAATAAATACCTACTGTACTATAAGAAATTGCTATAGTATAGTTAGAAATCCTCTTGATAAAGTTTCTTGTTTTTCTTAGATTTTAATATATACTTGCAGACTAAATTTTAGACTTTTTATTTTTTATTGTATTAGGAGTATTTAAAGAATACATTGATTTGATTTGTTTTGAAAGCATTTTGTTATTCATGTATAATTTTCCATGTTTAGAAGGTCGACCATCAACGAATGCGAATTTTTACGACCTGTTAAATGGCTTCCTTAATTCATCCATGGGCATGGTGTATGATAATGAATTGAAAAGAATGGACAACAGTGAAGGGACAATAAAGGTAGGAGTATTTACGTACAATTAGCCTACGATGATAGACCCTTTACGAAAGGGTCTACGAACATTCGCACAATAATCATTTATAAGCCATTTCAGAATTTACGAAACACATGCGCATTAGCAAAAGAATTTACGACCTTTCTTATTATCAAAACAAAAATTTTCGGTAAAATATACTTGTTCCCAGTCTTTTTCTCAGATAGCTTTTCCTGCAAATGTGCATAGACCAAGCTTTAGCGTGGTCTATATTCGTAGCTTACGTACAATACGTTACAATACTTTGCTATAATGAATTTTTTTTATATTAATGGAATATAAACACATTCTTTGATTCCTTGGTTGTTCTTTGTATCGACAATCTAATGTCTTATTATGTTATGTTTTTATTGATTTTGATATATAAAAAAATTGACAAGATTGTATGTTTTCATTTTCAAACTTGTAGTTTTTTAAATGCTAGTTTACTAACTTACTCAACTAGGCCTCTCGTATGGAGTTTACGCATACGTCATTTGAAGACGCTTCAGCAGAAATCACAGGGATGGATAGCGTACAAGAAGATCTACTAAAAATACCCTTTACTAATGGTGAAACTGCTTTTGCATATGCTAGATTCTATATCGGATGGGAAACAAATAAGGTATTGAGTGTTATATTACTATATGAGCTCCACCAGATAGACTGGTGTTCATTGTATATGATTTACATTTTAGTACTTGGACTAATCCTATAAGTACTTTGTTCATCTTTTGTTTTGATTTACTCGGTTAAAAATTAAATATCTAAACAATTGACGACAGTAGACGATATTGCTGTTATTAACATCAGCTTTAAAATATTGCATTGTGATGGGATTGTCTGGGACATATCAAGAGTATAATGCCATTAAAAAGTTCGTATAATGGTTATACAGTTCAGTATTCTCATAAGTAATAATTTTTTTAATGATACCCCAGGCAATCCCACAATGCATTATTTTAAAGCACATGTTAATAACAGCAATTTGGTCTATCGTCTGAAGTTCTGTTTATAATATTTCATAGAATACATTTAAAATTTCTTTATTTCTCGTAACAGGTTATATCAGAAGAATTAATTCGTAACTTGATATTAGCCGGTGTCATCGTATTCCTGGTCACACTCTTTTTAATTGCAAATCTATGGGTGTCACTAATGGTTGTTACTTGTGTGGTTTTTACCCTGGTAAGTGAAACCAAGTATTCAATTTTACAATCTGTTTGGCTACAGTTACTTAATAATCTTAATGTTCTGGTACTTCATATGATGGTATTAAACTTCGTTCTTTAAATTTAGATCAATATTGCTGGTTATATGCATTTTTGGGGTCTTACTGTAGATACGGTAACGACAATTCAATTGATCCTGGCTATTGGTCTATCTGTCGATTATTCAGCACATATCGGTCACGGTTTTATGGCAAGCAGAAAAGGAAATAGAGTTGGTAGGGTTATAATATGTTGATTATTATTATTTTAGTAATGATAAAGAACAGAAAAGTGTAGCATATAATTTTATTAAACAATTTATATTTTGGTTACTGGTTTTATGAACCAAATAATCACTTTAAAAGCATCATAACCAGACCTATTTTCATAACTATTGACAGGTTTGGGCGGCCAAATTCTTAGCTCAAAAAAGGAAAAAATCTTAACAGTTTTGTCAATAAATGTTGTTTATTTTGTGAAAATTGCAAGTTTTTAATAAGGAGTTATATGAATTATGCACTGGAACTGCATTTTAAAGCAATCTCAAGAGGTATTATTTGAAAATCCTGCTTCTGGTTGACAAAATAAAATTCACTTTAGTATAAACAGGTATGCCCAAAAAATCTCTAGATGTGACCCTGGTATTGATTTATTGTTTAAAATATTTAGTTTCATATCTGATATATCTTTACTTAAGAACGTGCGGCGGATTGTTTAACAGAGATTGGACCGGCTGTCGTTCATGGGGGAATGAGCACCTTCTTGGCGTTTGTTTTTCTGGCTGGTTCAGAGTCGTACGTCTTCGCGACATTCTTCAAGGTTAGAAGATTATCCGTCGTCTTTCAAAGAGCGCTTAAAGTTCAATCTTTTCCGTCCGTATTTCCAGCCTGTAATAACTTTTTTTTCTCAGGAAGTGTGGCTTGCAAAACAAGGAGCACAAAAAATCTTTATATGTAAATAATTCAAAAAGGAAATTTTTCTTCACGATGTCTCGTGATATCTCATGGGACAATGATAAAGATTATCAAAACGTAGTTTATTTCTAGGAATTATCCTCTTTTAATATATTTTAATATAATATATATTGCTAATAAATTTTAAGGTTCAGTTTCTATGCAAAATTGCAAATGGCAAAATAACTTTTGTTCTGATTGTTAAAAAGTAAAGAAATTTTTAAGCTTTATTTTGTTGACGAGGATTTCAAATATCATATTCACTTTTTACTGAAATTTATGTTTAAAAATCTATAATGTCTTACAGTAAATAAGTGTATTATACGACTCGTGCTATCTCTATGTGAACTTTAATACTTAAATCTTTTTAACTTTTTCTCATATTTTGTTTCTTATATTAAAAGTTATTCTTCTTGGTGGTTGTGTTTGGTTTGTTCCATGGTTTGGTTTATTTACCAGTTTTAATGAGTTTGATTGGACCCAAACCATATTCGAACAGTGACGAGGAGGATGAATCTGATGACAAACAGATGGAACCAACGAAAGAATTGAATAATGGTGATACGTTTGTGATGGTGCAAGATCCACATCATAAACAACAACAGTCACCAGGTAAATACAACTGATTTAGCTTTTGCTCATGTCACGTCAACTTAAATATCTTTAATTGTTTCACCTCTATCTCCCACTTTCTATTATTGGTACCCTACTTTGTTGACAGGAGTTCTTTAAATGATGGCTTAAAAATGACAGATGTTTTAGAAAGCAACTTGTTTTCCAGGTCAAAATGTTAATTTTTGATTCAAATGTTGCTGTAAAGATGTATTTTTGCGTTTTTGTCAATGAAAGAGCTGATGATTCGCTATAGGTATACATTTGCATTGTTTTACAATACTACTCATTTGCTGCAGGATATTGCCATTTGATAAAAATATCAGTTACCGTGGATCCAATGTCTATCTATCATTTGTTTTGAATTCGTTATGAGAATTATCTTTTCTTCTTTTTTTTTCTAGCATTAGAAAATGAAAGCTATCAACCCGATCAATAATTGTTTGACTAACAAAAAAGTTTTACTAACTACTGTTTAAAAAAACGAAAAAGTTCTTCCACTACTCTTCTAAAAGAGAAAAAGATCTACAACTTGTTTTAAAAAGAAAAAGATCATTTTCCCCCGTTTGATGTTGAAAAGTACTGCTGCTTGTTACTTGTGGTTACAAGGAAATGTAAAAACTGTTAAGATGTTGTTCATGTTCCGCACTGGAGTAAACCACCTCCTGGAAATAATTACGTATAAAGTCCTTGAAAAGGTTTAATTTCCAAACTGAATTTTCCGTGTGAGTAGATTTCAGGTTTTTAGATATATTTCCATTAAATGATATTTATTTAATTATATCTTGTATTTATTATATTTAACTAGGAAGTAGACATCAAACCAGTTTCCAGAAATCCAAACATTTTTGTTGATTTTAAGTTTTTTCTTCGTAAGGCCGCTGCAGTTCTTTGAAAGCTTTTGATTGGTTCTCACTTATGTTTAACTTCAAAAAGTAATTAATTTACAATTAAAGAGTCAATGTCAGATGTAATGCATTGCGTGCTTTGTGTTTACAAGATTGGCTAAACTAGAATTCGAAAGTTACTTTTACGTTGCGTAAATGTTAAGGAAAACAAATCTAGTGAGAAACTTTCTTGCTCGAATGAAGTCGTCTTATTGAGTAGATCAGGAAGTAAAAAAAACGTTCAGAATAAAGCTTAATTGCTTCTCGCTTTCTATTATTTGGCGAATTTGAATTATAAATATTTCCAGAAACGAATTATTAGCTTGTAAACGTAGAAGTTGACGCATAAGAATTTCACAGGACACTAAATGACTTTTGAAAACTTTTGTTAGGGATTAAATATTTTGACCGAAACACCGATAAATTAGTTAAATGATGACGAAAAACGATTCAAATTAAAGAAATGAACGAGTGTTGTATGAACGAGTTATATGTTTCCTATAAATCGTGCTGTATACATATGAAGTTTCATGATAATTTTTATTTGGCTTTTAAAGCGTTAAAAAACATTTCTTCTTTAATTTTCCCTTCTTTTGTTCCAAGAAATTATAATTCATGAGGTGAGAACTTTCTAGAAAAGTTTTTTCCTGCTGTTTTCAACAAGTTTGTACTACGCAACGTATGCTTAAGTTTTTTCCTGCTGTTTTCAACAAGTTTGTAGTACGCAACGTATGCTTAAGCTAGAATGAAAGTTTAGAAACAAATCTTTGAAAGTTGAATAACATCATTTGAGTTTCATGAAGAATGGTATATTTCTATTATTCTTTTATAAATATGTTGATGTATTTAGGTTTGTAGAAAAAATACTAACAATTAGCAATAATTTTTTACTTTCATGAATAAAATAAAATATGTTTACTTGTAAACAATCATCAGAAAAAAATAAAATAATGTAATTATAATGTAATTATAATGTGTTAATGTATTTATATAATTTATATCGTTTTTGTAAAAAGATTTAACATTTAACGTATTCAGTTTTATAGAAAAAAAGTTATTAAAGAAAATCCGAAAATGTTTTTTTTGTTATTCCGCTAAGATGATATGACAGTATTCGCGAAGAAACAGTATATTGGAAAGAGAAAGCGGTAAAAATCAAGATGGTAGATAATGAAAAGTGTAACCAGAAGTGTTATCATTTTTAGGCGAATAAACTACAAGATGTTATATTTGTTACAGTAATA
>JAYJMI010067215.1:0-11623 GCA_036873855.1 Sarsia tubulosa
GAAAAGCATTAAACTATCTAACCCCGTATGAATTTTTGGCGGGAAAGCGTGTGTCGCTTATGCTGTGCATCTAGGTACTAATGCTCAATGTAGAATATTCATAAGTTGAAAGTATGTTTTACCTTTCAACATCTACGCTTTATTTCTATTTTTTATTAATAGTTATGATTGGGTGTATTAAATGATGTTATTTTTCAGGGCAAGCAAAAGTATCGCTTTTGGTTGTCGTTTGGGCGCTTTAGCAGCACAACTGTCATCGATATTTCACATTTGTGAGGCCTCAGTGATATTACAGTAACAATCGTGTTGTAAGCGATAAAACAGGAAATCGCCCCGTTATTTAACTGGATAAAATTAATTAAGCACAATACGTGTTTGCAAGGATTTTCATGGCAGTAAAAAAATATATAGATGCACAACAATTGTTAGACGACTCATACAAGCTCGGTTTGAAAATCATGGATAGTGGTTGCCAGCCCAACTATATTATTGGGGTGTGGCGCGGTGGTGCACCCGTCGGTATAGCAGTTCAAGAGCTGTTAGATTTTTTTGGTGTGAAATGTGACCATATCTCCATCAGAACATCGTCTTACACGGGCGTTGAAAAGCGTGTATCTAAAGTAAGAGTCCATGGCTTGGATTATATTATTAAAAATGTTAACGCTGAAGATACATTGCTGATTGTTGATGATGTGTATGATTCAGGGCTGAGTGTGGCACAAGTGATTGAAGATATTAGCCGTAAATGCCGTCGAAATACCCCGATCATTAAAATTGCTACGCCTTATTTTAAACCAAAAAATAATAAGACAGAGCGTGCACCTGATTTCTATTTATATGAGACGGAAGAGTGGTTAGTTTTTCCCCACGAATTAACCGGTTTAACAAAAGAAGAGCTATTGAATGATAAGCCCGGTATGGAAGTTATTCGTCAGCGTATTGAGCAGATAGAAAACCTTTAATCGAGTGGCATTTTATTAAAGTCCATCGTTTTAGGTGCTATTCACTGTGTGTTTTTGTGGGTCGGGGAGTTTTATTTTGCACTGATGATGCTTGGAGGACATGCGATGAGGCCTTTTGGGCTTAATCGTATGACCCTTAATCGCTCGACCCTTAATCGCTCGACCCTTAATTATAAGCTTTAATAAAAGTCACTAAATCACAAGTCCCTTAGGTAAATCCGAATGTTTGTTCTTGTTGACATTTTATATGGTAAAAACTGCAAAAGGGAGGCGTGAAGGTTGTAATAGATGGTTGTACCAAGTACAAAGTGAGGTATAAAGCGGAGCTCAATTTTCATATTACTTTGTTTCAACTTTCTTTTTATGAAACGTCGACCTCTTTTGTCGTTTTTAGATCAATATGAGTGTTATATCATGTAAAGCCATTTTAAATCCCTGTGTTTATTGGTAAAAGTGACCTGCGCTGGCTCAGTCCTAGATTTTATCCGAGGTGTTCATTGAAAAATATCATTGCTTTTTGTAGTCGAGTATCAACAGTAGAGCAGCAAGCGTATTTAATGCTTTTCAAGCAATTACTACCTGAATGTATTGTTGTAAATGGCGCACAGATTGAACCGGAGGACAAGAGTCGTGTGCAGTTGGCTATTGTGGCAAATCCTGATCCTGCAGAGCTTCTGCAATTCCCTAATTTGGTTTGGATACACAGCTTATGGGCTGGCGTTGAACGTTTAGTGAAAGAGCTTGATAAGCCTGCCTTTTCAATTGTCCGCTTGATTGACCCTAATTTAACCGCCGCTATGACTGAAGCGGTATTGGCGTGGACCTACTACCTACATCGAGAGATGCCGTATTATCGGGAAAAACAGGGTGAAAATACATGGTCCCCCCTTTCGCATGTAGCGGCAGGTGAGCGACAAGTTTCACTGTTAGGGTTAGGAGCGTTGGGCCAAGATGCTGCCGTTGCTCTTAAGAATAATGGGTTCAATGTAGCTGGCTGGAGCCGTAGTTTAAAGACAATGTCAGGTGTGACAACATACGCGGGTGATGATGGCTTAAAGCAAATGTTGTTGAGCACTGATATTTTGATTTGTCTATTACCGCAGACTGTAGATACTGAAGGTTTGATAGATCACAATATGCTTCAGTTTTTACCGCGAGGATCACAACTGATCAATTTCGGTCGGGGCCCAGTGGTCGATAGAGAAGGGATGCTTCACGCATTGCAAGAGGGGCAATTAAAGCATGCAGTACTTGATGTTTTTGCTGTTGAGCCATTACCCACTGATGATGAACTTTGGCAAAACCCTAAGGTAACAGTGTTACCGCATATTTCTGCGCCGACAAATGTAGAGACCGCTGCGACTATTGTCAGTAACAATATTAAACAGTATTTAACAACAGGTGAGATACCCGATAGCGTCAATCTGAACAGAGGGTATTGAAATTTTCAAAGCGATAATTTTATCAATTAAAAAAGCCCAAGCAGATGTTGGGCTTTTATTATCTCTGTTGTTTACCGGTAGGACTTGAAGGTAAGCAAATACTATTGATCTAGTAGCTGTAACACTTGTCCACGGCTTGCGTTTGCCTGGCTGAGAAGCGCTATTTCGACTTTCTCTGACAGCTCTTGCTGTGTCAGCTTCGACACGGCGGCGGCATAATCAGTATCTTCGATTTGGGAGCGACTCGCGGATTGGTTTTCGATTGAAACATTCAACGAATTAGCTGTAGAGTCCAATCGACTTTGGATAGAGCCAAAGTCACTAGTGGCTTTGTCGACAATATCTAACGAGTTATCAATGGCGGTTAAGCTATCGGCTACACTATTGGCATCAAAGGTGATATCAAATAATTTTGCATCGTTAAATTGTTGCGATAAATTTGCCCCTTGAATGCTCTGTTGGCTGTCACTGTTAGCCCCTGTCTGCAAATTAACGGTATTATCGTTATCTAACAATGATTGATTGTTAAACTGAGTATTACTAATGGTATCCCTGATACCGGCTAATAGCTCATCCGCTTGGCTTTGAATTGTCGCACGGTCACTATCATTCAAAGTGCCATTTCCGGCTTGAATACCTAATTCTCTGAGTTGCTGTAAGCTGTCGTTAACCTGACTTAAACCACCTTCGGCGACTTGAATGGCAGATACACCGTCCACAACATTACGAACCGCAGCGCTCTCGCTACGGATTTGCCCACTAAATTGATTCAATATCTGAACTGCAGAGGTGTTATCGGAGGCATCATTAACTTGTTTGCCTGTTGTTAGTTGTTCCCTACTTGTCGCGATATTAGATGATAGGGCAGGGTTAAAACCGGTTGCTCCTATTTCCATATTAAATACCTCACACTGAATTAACCTAAAAGGTAAAAAAATACATCTATGTATTAAGCTGGTTAAATTATAGTCTACTTTGGCTGAATATACCCTGATAGAAACTAGATGAATTATAAACATTGATTAATTCTGCTAGCACTCTGTTTTTTAGCTTCATGCCCATCTATACATTGACCTGATATATAAGATAAAAGTTCCCTTCAGCCTTGCTTTACTTACTCTGATTCTCCACAGAGAATATTTGAGGGTTCAATCGTATCTTCTTTTACCATTCAGTGATTAGAACCTAGATTTGTATCAATAATATCTTCTGTTGATGTGAAATAATGTTAGGTTACCATTTATCGGATTAAGTCATTAAGGGAACGCTGTTATGAACCAGAACAATAGTATTGATTGGAGTCATATACTCAATTCAGGAGATCGAATTTTCATTGGCTCTAATGCGGCAGTGCCTGAGGCGCTAATGCAGAACTTGATTGAAAACTCAGCGGGTTTAACCGATATTGAATTGGTGCACATTTTAACGCTTTCGGATTCCCCTTGGGCAAGTGAATGCTACAGAGAGCTGTTTAAAGTAAACTCTTTTTTTCTGGGGCCTGGCACGCGAGAAGCGGTGGCTGCTGGTTATGCTGATTATACTCCCTGCTTCCTATCGGAGGTACCATCACTGTTTAATGACGATATTTTACCTTTAGATGCAGCGTTAGTAATGCTCAGTCCTCCCGATGAATTAGGTTATTTTTCCATGGGGGTTTCCGTCGATGTTGTCTCAGCAGCCATTCAATCTGCGAAACATGTGATTGCCCAGATCAATCCGCAAATGCCTCGCACTAGTGGCCACTCCTTTATCCATATTGATGATATAGACCATTGGATAGCCATTGAAGAGCCACTGCCGACGTTGGAAGTTGTCACTTTAGATCCGGTTACTGAGCAAATAGGGCAATATGTTTCATTACTCATTGATGATGGCGATACTTTGCAACTGGGGATCGGTAAAATTCCCGATGCAGTCGTGCGTTATTTAATGGATCATAACAATCTCGGTGTACATACTGAAATGCTGAGTGATGGTCTGATGGCGCTGATTAAAAGTGGCGTGGTAAACAGTAGTAAAAAAACGTTTCATAAAGGGAAAGTTATCACCAGTTTCTGTATGGGAAGCCAAGCATTATATTCCTTTGTTAACAACAATCCACATATTGAGTTTTACCCCTCAGAGCATGTAAACTCACCGGCGGTTATTGCTCGCAATGATAATATGGTCTCAATTAATAGCGCTATTGAAATAGATTTAAGCGGTCAAGTCGTTTCCGATTCTGTGGGTTACCAGTTTTATAGTGGGATAGGTGGGCAGGTAGACTTTATTCGAGGGGCTTCAATGAGTAGCGGTGGAAAACCGATCATTGCATTGCCTTCTACCGCTAAAAACGGAACAGTGTCAAAAATAGTGCCCTTTATTACAGAGGGAGGTGGGGTAGTGACTTCCAGAGGAGATGTGCACTACGTGGTGACGGAATACGGTATTGCGACGTTACGCGGTAAAAGCATTCGTGAACGCGCCTTAGAGCTGATCAAAATAGCACACCCCAAGTTTAGAGATGAGCTGCTAAAGCAAGTTCGCGAACACTTATGGGTACCGCAATATCAATTGCAGAGCCCATTACCTATACCTGAACTAGGAAAAGTGACGGATAAAAAACTTGCTTTAAAAGGAGAGTCTTTTATTCTGCGACCGCTCGCACCGTCTGATGAACGGCATCTGCAAGAATTTTTTTATTCCCATAAGAAAGAAACATTATTGATGCGTTATAACTATCGCCCAGTCAGGATGTCGCGGGAAACCTCATCAAGTTTAGTCGGTGTTGATCAAAGCCGCGATTTAGCCCTGTGTATTACGAGTAGAAAAGGGCCGATGGAAAAGATCCACGCGGTGGGTCGCTATTACTATATTGCAGCAGATAACAGTGCAGAGGTCGCTTTTGTGGTCCGTGAAGCTCAGCAGGGAAAGGGCATGGCAAAAACACTCTTGCGCTGGTTGATTCAAATTGCCACGGAAAGAGGCTTGTCGAGTGTAAAAGCTTACACGCGGGGTGACAATAAACCCATGCAGTCTATTTTTACCGCATTTAATTTCATTAAAATCAGTAGTAACTTAGAAGAAGTTCACTTTGAATTACCCCTTAAGTCTAAAGGTGATATAGATTAATCGGGTGTAAAATTCGCCAAAACTATTTAAACTTGAGATCTCTGTATAACCAACCTAGCGCAAATTAAACTCGGTATAATTTCGAGGGAAATTCACAGGTTACTGTTTTAAATGAGTATTTTTAGATCGCTTTAACGCAAAATAACAGAGCGTAGTATGCTGAGATCTCAACTTAACCATTAATATCGAGGCCTTTTACGGAATCTATTGCATTGTCTCCCTATAAGGTTCTCTGACAATATTTATCTTGGAGTTTGCATGTCGGTAGCAATTATTTCTCATCACCGTTGTTTTGGTCACGACATGGGTGAGGGACACCCCGAACAACCTGCTAGATTACACGTGATTAATGATCAATTGATCAGTTCAGGACTAAGCTATGTCTGCCCACAGTATGACGCGATAAAAGTGAATCGAGAACAGCTATTACGTGCGCATGATGCGGCTTATATCGAAGATATTTATACCAAAGCGGCCACAGAAGAGCACCTTTATTTAGATCCTGATACGTTAATGATGCCTAAAACGTTAGCGGCTGCTGAGTACGCGGCGGGGGCGGGTTTGATGGCGGTTGATTTATTGATGGAAAAAAAGCATCGTGCAGCTTTTTGTCCTGTTCGGCCCCCAGGGCATCATGCAGAGCATGATAAGGCGATGGGCTTTTGTTTTTTTAATAACATCGCGATCGCAGCAAAACATGCGCTGGATCATCATTCATTAAAACGCGTTGCCATTATTGATTTCGACGTGCACCATGGCAATGGTACCCAAGATATAATTCAAAAAGATGAGCGCATTTTATTTTGCTCGAGTTTTCAGCACCCTTTTTATCCCTTTACCGATGTTGATCAGCCCGCGACAGCTAATATTCACAACCTACCATTACCTGCAACGACTGCGGGCGAAGCCTATCGAGAAAAAGTGAAAACTTGGTTTGATGAAATTGATAGATTTTCCCCGGAAATGATATTTATCTCGGCGGGTTTTGATGGTCACATTGCCGATGAAATGTCGCAGCATGCTTTGATTGATGATGATTATCACTGGATCACTCAGCAGTTAGTTGAACTCGCCAATACACATGCCCAAGGAAAGGTTGTTTCCATGTTGGAGGGTGGCTATGCGTTGTCAGCTTTAGGTCGCACTTGTGTGGCGCACATTAGAGCACTGTTACAGGCGGATAAATAAAATGAAGAATCATATTGCTGGGAGGTTATGACTTCTCGTCGATAGAGTTGAGGAGAATGTTGACAGTAGGAATAGCAAAAGAGCTTGCTATTCCTTTATTCTGTTAAATTTTCTTTTTACTTTTTAAAGAGGAGGAGAGCCTGATTTCACTCATGTTTTTACTTAGCCCGGAGTCCCATCGAGCCGTGGTTTGGTCAATATTGGGGTGAAATAGCATAAATAACACACGAGACCCACTGCCCAAAAAGCACTGGCAGCGGCCATTAATGTTAATGAATATTCAGGCCAGACAATTAACGCAAAACTACGCGTGAGTGTTGCAACAACCATCCCAATAAAAGCCACCTGAATAATGATGGGGGCTTTGATTCCACGACCGGTATGGCCAAGAGATACCCGAGAGGTAAAGGCCATAATCATCGTGGCGATTAAACCAATATTGATCAAGTGCATCGCTTCACTGTACTGTTGTGAAAACAGCAGTGTTGCCAGTGCTAGGGGAAGGAATGCGTAGCTGACCCAGAGAGACCAAAGCATCGGGTTTTTCCAAATGCCTCTGTGATGCCAAATAACTAACCGATAACAATGTAATATCAGAGATAAACCCACTATATAATTAAACAGTATATGACTACCGCTGAAGGTTAAACCCGCGAGGGCAACGATCATTAACTGGGTTAG
Source organism: Sarsia tubulosa (assembly GCA_036873855.1). Taxonomy (NCBI): domain Eukaryota; kingdom Metazoa; phylum Cnidaria; class Hydrozoa; order Anthoathecata; family Corynidae; genus Sarsia; species Sarsia tubulosa. Next base: position 7,385 of record JAYJMI010067215.1, read on the forward strand.
GAGTGTAAAGTATTTTGATTCTCGGGAGATCTGCTGACCGACAGCATTACCGATGAAGAAGGGGATTACCCGAGAACCAATCAGGCTGATTAATACTGCGAACCACCAGCTGGTGGCATAAGAAACTTGTTTGCTAAACAGGGGATCATTGTCGTACATTGCGTAAATTTGACTTAAATGCAGCACTAAGAAAACTGTTAATAGTGGTAAGAAAATCATATTGCGGTAATTTTTCCCCCGTAACACCATTCTCAAAAGCGTAGCCGCCGCAATTAAAATGACTAGGCTATCCGCCGCTGCGCTGATGATTAAGCCGTGCTGATTTAGGTTCATCCCCAGACGAGCAATCAACCAAATACACACTAAAAATAGTAAGGGCCGACCTTTTATACTAGGCTGCCCTGTCCACGTTTGAGCGGCGGTTAATAAAAAGCCAATAACTACACTGAAGGCAAAACCAAATTGAAATTCGTGGCTGTGCCAGCCAAAAAGTGGGATATCACTTTGCCATGACCATATTCCGCTCAATGTTAAGATCCAGCGGAGTAACAGCCATAGACCATAGACAGCGCTGAGAATGAAAAAAGGACGAAAAGCGAGCTGCAAAATAGCGGGAATACGCGCTTGATGATTTGATTTTATTTCTGCCACAATAATATCCTTACCAAGATAAATAGCTGTTACTTTGATTAAATTGAAAGATAATAGTAGAGAGTCATTTACATACGATCTTAAACACGCATAATAAATGCATATTTAAAAACACACAAGAGAAATTCTTATATGCAGTTGACCCGATATACCGATTACGGCCTGAGAATCATGACTTACTTAGCCTTATTGCCTAGTGATGTATTGGCAACCAGTGATTTAATATGCAAAGCTTATCAGCTAAAACCTAATCATATTAGTAAGATAGTTAACCAGTTATCGCGAGAGAAATTGATTGAAACCCGGCGGGGTAAAGGGGGAGGGTTTAAATTGGCTAAAAAAGCTAATGAAATAAATTTAGCGACACTGATTGCTGTATTAGAAGGGCGTACTCCAATAGTAGAGTGCAATCAACCCGTGTGTGTGATTAGCCAACAGTGCTGCTTAAAGAAAGTATTTTCCCAAGCGTTGGATGCATTTTATCAAGTATTAGATCGTTATACGCTCGCGGATTTAGTCGCATATAATCAATCGCCACTCATTGATGTACTCAATCTTTCGGTCAAAGATGTCACTTATTTAGAACTCAAATAATCCCTTACAAATAACCTCTTACAAATACTCCAGTGTTACTAACGTTGAATAGGAAGTGCTGTTTGTTCTTTGAAGGTTCTGATCGTGAAATTTGAATTAATGTCTTTAACCATAGGCAAGACCCGTAATTGTCGCATAAATTGCTCATAGGCGATTAAATCAGTGCAGACAACTTCTAACAGGTAGTCGTATTGTCCCGAGACGACATGACCATTAATGACTTGATCGAGTTGCAGAATACTCTCTTCAAATTGTGCTAAATCCGCTTCTTGGTGGCTATTTAAATTAACATGGACAAACACTGTCATACCTAAGTTGACGCTGTATCGAGAAATTTTAGCTTGATAGCCAACAATCACTTTTTCATTTTCAAGGCGTTTAATACGTCGCGCACAAGGTGATGGTGATAAATTAACGGCTTCGGCGATATCTGCAGTATTCAAGCGTCCATCCCTTTGCAATAACTCTAAAATTCGCTTATCTATCTTATCCATGATCTTTTCCATCAAGTTTATTAGCTATTTTGCTATTATCTGCTAAATACGTTAAAAAACATACAGAAAAAAGGCAAAAAACAGCGTCTTGTTTATCCCATAATAGCGTCTTCAAAACGGAGGCCCTATGCTATATTCAGTGACTAAAAAAATCTCTCTAGTATCACCTCATTCAGGAATTCTTGCGCTCATCGCGACATTGCTTATCTGGTCGAGTTATTTTGTTGCTCTTCGCAGTGGTGCTCAGTCAAGCCTCAGTAGTTTTGATATGGCCTTGTTACGTTTTATATTACCTGCGTTGATCTTACTGCCTTTGATCGTGAAGCGTCGTCAGAAAATATTACAGGTAAAGAAACGTTATTTAGCAGGGGTTATGGCGGGGGCGGGCCTGCCATTTTATTTGTTATCAGTGTTGGCATCCGGTAGGGCTGAAGCGGTTGTTGGTAGTCTCTTAGTACCCGGTGTTGCTCCTGTTTTTGTGACTTTGATCGCTGTCATTTTTTATAAGCAAGGACTTTCACTACAGCGGATAATCGGGTTGTCGGCGGTTATTTTGGGAATATCGCTATTGATTGCAGCAACGGTCTTACCGAGCACAAGTAATGCACTAGATTATGTGACGGTTGCTGCGGATCAGCGGTTTATTGGAATAGCACTCTATATCTTGGCGGCATTATGCTGGGCCGTTTATACCGTTAGCGTACGTTTAGCGGGATTAACGGGGCTTGAGTTAGCCGCAGTGTTAAATAGTTCTGCGGCAATTGTGCTGTTATTAGTGATGCCTTTTGATCTTTTTCCAAGTCATTTATTCTCTGCTTCTTGGCAAGTGGTATTTCCACAGCTAATGGTGATGGGAATTTTTTGTGGTTTGATTTCCGTAGTGACTTATGGTCACGCTATCAATCGACTAGGTGCTGAAGTCTCTGCCTGCTGGGGCGCAATAACTCCAGTATTGGTAGCGATCATCGCTTGGATAATACTCGGTGAAGCTTTGAATTTAAGTACTATCGTAGCAGTGATTGTTATCTGTTTAGGCGTTTTCATTTCTCAGCGAAAATAGTTAGTGTTCGCCAGAGGTTTAAGTCTATTTGCCGATATATGGTGTGTTAATGCGGTCAATTGATAATCAATAATCAATTGAAAAGTAGTGAAGATAATCAGTTTCTGTTAATGAAATCAGAATTCTATTCAATTGATTATGACTAAACTGTAACAAAATGTACAAAAGGTGACTATTTTGTTCATTTTTTTTCGTTTAGCTAGACTTTTTTTATACAGCCTTTTATGCTGCGTACTAGCTCCGTTTTTTTGGGGGGTATATTTAAGCCATTATCTTTATCATTTTCATAATAATAGGAAAAACCAGAATGAGAAAAATTTTACCTATCGCCATGAGTATTGCAGCGCTTTCTGCAACGGCTGTATCAGCGGGAACATTAGACACTGTTAAAGAACGCGGCATGCTGAAATGCGGTGTTTCTACCGGTCTTGCAGGTTTTTCTGCACCGGATGATGCAGGAGTATGGTCTGGCTTAGATGCCGATTACTGTCGTGCCATTGCAACTGCCGTCTTAGGTGATCCAGAAAAAGTTGAGTTTGTACCTTTATCATCAAAAGTTCGATTAGAAGTTTTAAAGTCTGGGGAAATAGATGTGCTTTCACGTACGACCACTTGGACGTATACACGTGATGCCAGCTTAGGGTTAAATTTTGCGGGCGTAAACTACTATGATGGTCAAGGTTTCATGGTTGCTAAATCTTTAGGTGTTGCTTCAGCTACTGAACTGGACGGCGCATCGGTTTGTGTACAAACAGGTAGTACTACTGAGCTGAACTTGGCTGAATACTTCAAGTTGAACAGCATGTCATATGAGCCAGTACCTATTGAGACGCCAGCTGAAGCACGTCAAAACTATATTGCAGGACGCTGTGATGTTTATACTACCGATGCCTCTGGACTTGCAGCACAACGTTCTGTTTTTGCGCAACCTGAAGATCATTTAATTCTACCTGAAATCATCTCAAAAGAGCCTTTAGGTCCTGTTGTTCGCCACGGCGACGACCAGTGGTTTGATATTGTAAAATGGACACATAATATCCTATTGGCAGCAGAAGAAATGAATATCACATCTAAAAACTTAGATGAGCGTGGCGCCAATGCAAAAGATCCAGGTGCACAGGCATTACTAGGTACCAATAATTCAAAACTCAGTGCTATGTTAGGTCTTGAGCAAAAATGGGCGTATAACGTGATTAAAAATATGGGTAACTACTCAGAGATTTTTGAGAGAAACGTCGGTAAATCAACACCACTTAAGTTAGACCGTGGTCTTAACGCTCTATGGACTAACGGTGGCATTCAATATGCGCCACCTGTTCGCTAATCATGTTTTTTAGCTCTTAATGATTAACCCCGCAACGCGGCAATGCTGTTCACTTAAGTAAAAAATAGCATAAACAAGTAAAATCCAGTATTTATTTTGATGCTGGATTTTTTTGT
>JAYJMI010067326.1:0-11619 GCA_036873855.1 Sarsia tubulosa
AATATGGTTGGTCATATTTTAAGCCTGCTGAACAGTCTTCAGTAGAAACTCAATTGCATTGAAACTAACATAAACGTTGATAATAGAGAGGTAATAATTAAAAAAAATGTATAAATAAATAAAAAAAATAGAGTATTTCTATAACATATATATTTTTCATATATTCATATCAGGAAACATATATTTATTTTGTTTCAGTCTTTTTCAAAGCTTTATCTATTATCTCCAGTATAAAAGGTTTATCTCCCTCTAACTTATATATTCAGTATTTCTTCCTATGCATATGCCAAAAAAACTGTCAAGCTCTTGAAGAAAAATCTGACTTGGCTGGCTTCAGAAGTCCGCCTTTATGCCAAGTGCGAAACTAACCAATCAAATGATTATATTGAAAATTGATCAACCTCGTTTTAATGACTTTTTAATTCTGTGCTTCTGCTAACAGATATACTGGGAACAAGGTTCAATTTTTTGAGCGATTTCCAAGAAATAAATATCACATGTCCTAAGACAACCAATCGCTGATCGGTTTCCAAAAATTAGAAGAATTAGAAGAAGAAGAATTAGAAAAATGCTAAAAACAATTTCCTTATCGCTAAAGCGCGAAGGATAATAACAAAACATTCGGTATGACTCATGACTTTGATTGATCTCTTTTAATAAATTAAAAAACACCAGCCATATAAACAAAACTACATTGAAAACAATTACTAAAAAATTAGCCTTACCGGAACTTTTTGTTTGTAACAGTTATTCTCAAAAGCAAAGATCATATACAAGAAGCACAAGTGCTATAAATCCTTCGCTTTCTGTCAAACTACTTGATATTTATTTTCAGAGTTTAATAATTATTAGTATTAACCAATCAGAATGTGAGAAATGATGACGTCATCACAACCAAAATTTAGGGGATATTATTGTTTCCTAATATACCAAGTTTGGTTATATGATGTTATTTCGTTTGAAAATTATAGCAATTTTAATATTAACCAATGAGATAGCAGCTACATGATGACGCCATCACAGCCTAAATTGAGAGAATATTATTGTTTGCTTATATACGGAGTTTGGTTTTATGATGTTATTTAGTTCGAAAATTAGTGAAATATTAGTATCAACCAATCAGATTGCAGCTAAATGATGACGTCATCGTAGCCTAAATTGAGAGGATATTATTGTTTGCTTATATACCAAGTTTGGTTGTATGATGTTATGCAGTTCAAAAACTATTGCAATTTTTGTATTAACCAATCAGATTGAAGCACATCCTGTCATCAAATTTAAAATTATTTGGAAAAATTAGGGAGTGTTTTTACTATTTGCATACCAAATTTTGTTTCGTAATGTTATTTAGTTATTGCATGTTATTAAAAATTATTACATTTTTAGTATTATCGAAAGATCTTTCTATATGTCTTAAAGGTACATTACCGCGAATTTTTTGATGCTCTTGTATGAACAATCAGCTAATTTTAGAACATGAACTGAACACCCAATCAAAAAATTCAATCTCATTCATAAGTTATGCGATCAGCAAATCCTATATTTGAGCATATTTGAGCATACTTTATAAATTATAATTAAGAAGAACAATGAAAAATTCTAAATTACAGTTGTAAAATAGGATTTCGCTGAGCCATAACTAGAGAACAAAAAGGAATTGTGGAAAGATATTTTCAGGCTTTACTAAAGTCAATATGATCTATCTATTAGGCTATTGAAAAATTTCGCGGTAAACGCAGCTCCATTTTTCGCAAACTTATTTTTATTTCAGTATGAATGTAAGTTGATTAAAGATAAAAGTAAAGATAACCCTTCACTAGTTTGACTTTTTAACAACATTTTTAGATACATAGATGACTTAATAGCTCTGAACAGCAACAACTAATTCGATCGACATTATAAAGATATTTATCCACCTGAGCTGGAACTAAAGAAAGAAAATTTATATATAAAGGAAGCATCTTTTTTAGACCTTTTCATAAAAATAAGAGATTCTAGATTTTGTGCCAGCCTTTATGATAAGAGGAATAATTTTTCTTTTTCTATCTTTCGCATGCTATGCCTACTCAATGCAGTAATATCCCAACAAAAATGTTTTACTCCACAATTTGCTCTGCAGTTTTAAAACTATGCAGAGAAACCTCTTCTCTTGATTCTTTCTTAATAACAACTAAATTTATTTTAGTAAGAATGTTTAACCAAGGTGCAAATCATATAAAACTAAAAACATCTCTTTTGAAAATGATTAAAATACACTCATCAGAATTCAGTAAGTATAATGTCACCGATGATGTCTTGATACATCAAATCATGAGTGATAACAGTAACAGGCAGGGAGTCAGGAATTTACAATTTCGGGCTTTGGGAAGCTACGCTCCCACCTGATCCTTATAACCTTAGTAAAAATGGAATAGCCATCTGGCAAATAGTTTTTTGGAAAGAAGTTATGCCTGGTAGCGCTTCCATAACTTAAATTGGTGTTCACCTGAGAGTTAGTTGAATACCTGGAAAGGGTTAATGAAGCAAATAGCGCTGCTTTATTAAGTTGAAAGACAGGGATGACACAAACAAGCTAACAGCCTTATTTATATTTTATATATATATAAAAAGTGGAGAAATAGGGGAGCATCTAGGTAGACACTCGTAAAATAAGGGGCTTGGGGAAATCTTGGAGGTAAAACAAACAAACAAAACAAATAAACAAACAAACAGAAAGTATAAAACGATTAAATAAATAAATTGCCAATTTATTAATTTATTTCTACTTACAAAAGGTTTATATGCAGATTTAAGCATTATATCTTTTCCCTTTTCTAAGAGAGTCTGTAGAAAATCTGCTTTTAATTTGTGCTTAAAACTATTGGCACTTGTGCTAAGTTTTAGGGAGCTTATTCCAAATAAAAGGGCCAATATAAGAGAGAGAATTTATACCTTGATTTTTTTTAACTGAAAGCTGGTGTAGTTTCAAACAAGGAGTTTCTAGTACTTCTTTCATTATTCAATTTAGGATTAAAAATATCACCCAAATCGTCTGGAGATTTATTATTAAAAAACTTATATATATTTGTGCAAACAATTTGTTTGAAACGATCTTCTACTTATTTTGGGCAGTTTGTTATTTTTTTCTTCGAATTTTTGTTCAAGTTTGGATACCAAGAAGTACAAGAATATTAAAATTGTGGTTGAATCAAAGCGTTACACAAAAGTCTTCTGAGGGAGGGCGTTAAAAACTTATTTTTCCAATACCAAAAACCTTCATCTTGAATTCACATTACTTATAAATTTGAGTGCCATAGATTTTCCTGAAAGTGTCTCATTAAGGATACAGCCTATATATGTAACTTGAAATGAATACTAAGTTTGTTATCAACAAACCAGTCACATAAATTAAGTCTTCTAAAAGTTCCTTTTCAATAGTTTTTACATCTTTGTCTTAAAAAATAACACAAGAATTATCTGCATATAGGAAAAGTTCTGAAAACATGATAGCACCTAGCATGTAATTAACATATAAGAGAAAAAGAAGAGGTCCTAGAATATACCCCTGTGGGACACCAAAAGATAGATTTCCTGCTTCAGAAGTAGCATTTTCAACAGTTACTAAAAAAAAATTGTTTTCTAATAAAGATTTAAACCAGGCAATTGTATTTTCTGAGAAGTTTAGATACTGCATCTTATTTACCAAAATGTTATGGTCAATAGTACCAAAAGCCTTTTGTAATGCCTTATATGCCTTATAGGCATATTTTTATGGAGAATTTAAAAACTGCAAGATTTTTGACAAAGTTATCTTCTATGACAATACATAAAGATAGCTTCGTCATATTTTTTTTCTTTAAACAAAACTAAACAACCTCGTTCCAAGAATAATTTTTTGCATAAGAGAGGGAGGCACAAAAATTAAATGCTGAGCGAAATTCTCTCATGAAAATTAAACGCAAATAAAGAGTTAAAACATTCAGGAGTAACATCAAGTGTCAATGGAACAAACATTTCTCGGCAGAATATTAAATAATACATTAACATTTACAACGATTTTTTATTGCAAAATAACATACTCATTCTTATTTCTTCTTTTAAAAACATATTTATTAGAAGAAAGCGTTGTAAATAACATGTAAATTAATATTACAAAGCTCCAAACTAAAGCAAGTATTGACGCACATAAAAATAAAAACTTTCCACCATATTCATTGTAAATTAATCCACCGAATATATTAACAGTAACGAATCCAAGGGATCGGTAACATGATGTAGTAATACCATAAAAGGTAGTAGCAACTTGCTTAGGGCATTCCTCTTTAACGAATCTTATCTTCGTCACTGAAAATGCTCCATTGGCAGCTTGTAACACGCCTGATAGAAATAATATCCATAAATTTGTTGTTACATAGAACATTAAATATCTAATTGCATAACTTGAACAAGTAAGTAAGAAAATGAGCCAAGTATTTCTAACTTTATCGACTGTAAATCTCGAAACAAGCAGTGCTATCCCTGTTCCAAGACTAGTTAAAACAATGTATAAAGTCAAGTAAGAATTTGATGCGTTTAACTCTTTGAAATAAAGAAAAGTGAAATTCATAAAAACTCCTTGCATCATGCCTTGAATTGTAACAGTTGCTATAAATAAAACTATTTTTGGTTGACGTAAAGTTTCTTTTACCACTGACCAAGTTTCTTGCTTTGAAACTTCTGATGAATGATCGGTGTTTCCAAACGTAACGTTCCGCATTAGAAATTCACATGATATTATCAACGGTACCATTATAAATACGTTTGATATAAACATTCCTGAATAACAAGTAATCTGACTTAATGGGAAATAGTCAACAAATAACCCAATCAAAAATACACTAAAAGGTGTACCGATTGTACCAAAGATCCTTTGATTAGAATAACTACTTTTGGGTTCTATAGCACATTTTTCAACAGTAGCAGATTCGATAAAACCAATCAGTCCATCTCCGAAGAATGATGCAAAAAAGAACAATAACAACATCAAATAAAATAACTTTTCTTCCTCAAAAGCCTTTCTGTATATTTCTTTAGCTCCTACACTATTGTTTTTCAAGAGTGTTACATTTCTGTTGGTTATAACAACATGTTCTTTGTGAAAACACTGGTTGGAGTTTGCTTTTGGAATTACCGAGCTTACAAAGGGAACTAATGTCATAACAATTAAAGATAGCACTGATATAATACGTACTACTTTTCGGTGAACGTTGAATTTATCAGCAATGTATGTTATTGCAGGACCACCAACCACATTTCCTAACAAATGAAGGCCATTCACTAAGCTAGCTTTTCTAGTATCTAGGCCTAACTCTTTTAAATAAATCAACATGAATGGTAAATACTCTGATCTTCCCATAAAAAAGAAGTATGATATTTTAGCTGGTAACATTTTATAATTGATTGAATACCATTTCCTATGCTCCATGTCGCTAGATGCTATTGATAAATGTGTTGAATATCGTTAAATTTATTATTTTTGTTAGCAAAACTGGTCTAATGATATTATTTCTGATATAATACATTTGTTTATGTTATCAAAAAATGTTTTGTTGTTAAACTTTTATTTAAAAGTTCTATGGAAATAAAATATAATTCACAAAGATCACGATTAAGGAGATTATACTATGACTTATGAACTATATTTTTAAATTTTTATGATATTAGGACTATGGTTTATCCGTCTATTCGTCTACTTTATTGTTTAAATTAAATCAGTAATTTTCCTATGCCTTTGTCGGCGTAACAATCAATGGTGTGCATTAAAAATCACAATGTTATCAAATATAACACGGTCGGTACAAAAGAAAATTATTATGCGCATTCCAGTGTAGCTTCTCTGATCCATTTAAATACTAATCATTACTTAGTAAATCACATTAGTATTTTTTTCGGTCAATCAGCAGAAGGGTTGCCTAGAGCATTATTCCAAAAGTCAATCTGTGAAAGAATACGCTCTCGGGGCGAAAATGGAAAATTTGTGCATTTTTAAAGGGTTTTAACTTAAAATTTTTAAACAAAATATCAAAAGCTAAGTTCAGCTGGAAGAACACTTTTTCTATTTATTCAACAGAAAATATTTCCAGGCTTTTCCTCGTTTGTAAGCAGCTTTTTTCTCTTTCGTAGATACCGTAAACATCTTACTATAAGCCCCCAATTATACCCCCCGCTATGTATTAGCTCAACATAATTGGTAACACAACTTTTCTTCCGAGTATAAGCCCAACCACTTAACCCCTATCTCCCACAGTAATTACTTGAGCCTTCCTATATTTGCATCTCCCTGATATTATATGATATAACACAATTTTTGTGAAAAAGTGTTACTTCCTTGGTGTCTTCTTAGCAATCAATAGTTTATTTAAGATAAGGTGACATCTACTAATCCCTAAAAAATTTGGCACCTGGTTTTGAGTTTTACTCTTCGTGTCGTTTTATACGTTATGATTTATAAAAAAATGTTATAATTTTATAAAACAAAATATTATAATTTTCCGGAAAATTGTTATTTTAAAGATAAAACCTGGAGAAAAGTACAGTTTTCAGAAATAGACTAGTATTTTTTTGCAGATTTATCATCAAGTATAAACCTTGATTTATACAACATTGAAAATATGACAGAAGTCCTGGTCATTCGCGGAGATTTTTGATTTGGGACTAGTATCACTTAAAAAAAATTCAAAATTAATTTATTTTAAAAAAAAAGTTTTACAAAAGAAAAAATTACTTCACTCCAATCAAAGAGTTACCCCAATAATTACTTCAAAAGGGAAAGAATAAATTGAAAAAAAATACGAGGACACGCGGGGATAAAAGCATAAAAAATAAAATAAGAATATATAGATGAGGGCACGCGGGAAAGAAAAGCACGAGGATACGAGGAAAAAAAAGGCATTTTATCAACATTAAAAATTAAAACAAGTTAAAACAACATTTAATAGACCTTCCAAGGCATGGACGCCAAAGGAATGGTCAAGTTGAACTTTAAACTTAACCTTCAGGCTGGCAAAGTAAACTCTTTGTTGAATTTTTAATATATTTCCTATTACGGGGAATTTATAAGATAAGATAAAATTAATGTCTTTATTTAACGTTGGTTATGCAATACAAATATCGCTTTCGCTAATAAAAACCAACAAATTAAAAAAGTAATTTAAATACAGTTACATAATTAACACAACTATGGTTAAATTTTTAAAATAAATTTACGAAAAGATATATTATTGTTAAACACCAGGTTCTACAAATTAAGCAGAAACAGGGTATATTTCCTAGAGCTTTAAGGCAGCGTTTAAATTCATTTACTGTTCTGGTTGATTTGATTTGCAAGGGTAGATAATTCCATAGTATGGACCCTCTAAAATGGAACCCATGTATACCATAGTAAGACGATTCAGCTTTAGGAAGAGAAAGTACATATTAAGTACAAAACTAATTTCAGAGTCCAAATTGACCATTCTATGTGCTAGGCTGTCAACTAACCTTAAAAGGTCTAATGCTTAATACCAATATCGATCAAATAACTGTTTTAGTTATTCAATTCTTCTTCTTGTTATTCAATAGTAAGCAAACAACAAATCGAGTCCCTAAAATTATTATAGTGCAACCTTTCTTAATGTAGAGGAATGGTAATCAAGTTCATCAGATACTTTGTCAATACCAACGTAAGTAATAGTTAAGAATAAAACTCTCTGTTTTGATGAAGAAACACGAAAACAAAATAATCAAAAACTAAACTTTGTTGTTATTCTGTCAATGATAAAGGAATATAACAATGACAACAAAGAATTCTAAAAATGTTTCATCAGAATATCATACCAAAACAATTATTTCTTTAAAATATATGATGTCACAGGTGTGAATATTTATATAACAGTATAACACTAACATGATCGTAGAGCGAATAGATCAGATCCATGATGGTGTATTCAAATCCCAAACTCGTTCTCAGTACCTTCTAACTCGATATATTTTCCGGTCGGTGATCAAAAAGAAAAGAATTAAGAGGCCCTGGGATCAAGGTTATTCAAATCCTACCTGGTTCGAAATGTTAATTCGAGTGTAGATCCGTGTAGCAACTGCATGTTTTAGCTTTCCTTGCATAATCCTAATACATATGATTTAAAATTATTGGAATAGTATTGGGAGAAATACTAACTTTTTTATGTGCCAAACCTACTATGCCAGAACTGCCTTCATTTCAAACATTTAGCTTGTTAGTCAACTTAATAAAGTAACATATTTAATGCAAATCTACGGTTTGTATTGCCACTGCAACGTCGGAAATTCTAAAATTAAAGAAACTTTAACTTAAAGCATACCCTAGACCAAGCAATAGTCAATTTGGTATTTTAGTTTAAACATTGTCAAAGCTAACAAAGTTTATTTGATTTATTTAGAATGATTTGAACTTTGATTCTTTAATGACTCCAATCATAAAAACTAATGACATATTAAAGGGGTAGATACAAGGCAGTTCAATTGGTTCATTATTACTGACCAAAAGAAACATAAAAATGTTTCATTAAAAATATTTTCTTGACGAAATTTTTAACATCAATCTTATCGCTTATATATAATGTTGTATTTTACGTACGACCTCCCTTAAGAAACTGGAATTTACATTTTAGAGACTTGCAAGTAGACACTATAGTATATATTAAGTAGTTGTTATTTTCATGAATACAAGCTACAAGCTACAATATTTCTTAAGGTCGGTATACACATAAAAATTTTCTTCAAAAATTCACTTTAAGCAGGTGGATCGATAAATTTTGATCTATAAAAGACATAAAAGATTTTATTAATATCAAACCAGTTTGATTTGAAAAAAATCTTTTTCTCATTAAATATTCCACGTGGTTGCAAAAAATTGAATTTTTATTAGAAAAGTTTAAATTTTTGTTAAAAAATTCATAGTTTTAATTAAAAAATTTGAAAATTTTAGTTAAAACGTTTTTCATCCCACCTGCTTAAAGTCAAAAATTTAACATAATTTTTATGTGTATACCGACCCTTAGTAATAAAATATTAATTTTATATCAGTTGTGAAATTGTGACATCATTAATAAATCATTTTTATATGATTTAGAAAAACTTGGTTACTTTGTAAAAATTATATCTGTCTTTAACGAGATGATATGACTCTAAAGAGATATTATATTTCAAATAATACCTTTAGAATATAAATCAATTCATCTAATAGCAATAAGTTTTTTTTCTGATGTGATATAAATTGTGATAAAATTTAGCAGCTTTAAACATCCTAGAAGTTGCATCAAATAAAATTTTTGGTTGATATAGAACTATCATAAATCAAGCGTTCCTAATGGGGAATAGAAAATGGTATTCAATCAATTTTACAATATTGCCAGCTAAATTATCATACTTCTTTTATATGGCAAGATCAGCGTATTTACCATTCATGTTGATTTATTTAAAAGAGTTAGGCCTAGATACTAGAAAAGCTAGTTTAGTGAATGGCCTTCATTTGTTAGGAAATGTGGTTGGTGGTCCTGCAATAACATACATTGCTGATAAATTTAACGTTCACCGAAAAGTAGTACGTATTATATCAGTATTTTCATTTATTGTTATGGCGTCAGTTCCCTTCGTAAGTGTAGCGATTCCAAAGGCAAGTTCAAACCATTGTTCAAAAGAAAAGAATATTATTATTTACAGAAACGCAACACATGCTGTAAAGAATAATTTAACTGTATTAGATGCATTACAAAAAAACAATACATTTGATGAAGATAAATTATTTTATTCGATATTGTTTCTATTTTTACTTGCTTCATTCTTCGGAGATGGATTGATTGGCTTTATCGAATCTGCCACTGTTGAAAAATGTGCTATAGAACCCAAGAGTAATTATTCCCATCAAAGAATGTTTGGTACATTTGGCATGCCTTTTGGAGTCTTCTTGAGTGGGTTGTTTATTGATTATTTTCCAATTACTCAGGTAACATGCTACTCGGGATTATTTATTTCAAACGCATTCAATATGATACTATTGATAACATCGTGCGAGTTTCTTATACGAAATGTTACGTTTGGTAAAAAGAATGATACATCAAAGACTACAAAATCAAAAACTTGGATTGCTGTGAAAAAGACTTTACGCCAACCCAAACATATTTTATTTATAGCAACTGTTACTTTTCAAGGCATGATGCAAGGAGTTTATATGAATTTCACTTTTCTTTATTTGAAGGAATTGAATGCATCAAATTCTTACTTGACATTATACACAGCTTTATCAAGTGGAGCATCTGGTTTAACATTTTTTCTATCAAAATATACAATAGATAGAGTTAAAAATATTTGGATCATTTTGCTAATTACTGGAGCTAGTTATGCGATTCGATATTTGCCATTCTATTTAACAACAAATTTATGGGTACTGTTTTTCTCTGGCTTGTTTCAATCAGTCCATGCAGCATTTTCAGTAACGAAGATTAGATACGTGAAGGAAGAATGCCCCAAAGAAGTGGCTACTACTTTTTATGGAATTACATCATCGTGCTATCGGGCTTTTGGATATGTTACAATTAATATATTTGGTGGAATGTTTTACAATGTATATGGCGGGAAAGCGTTATTTCTGTATGCGTCCCTACTTGCTGTAGTTTGGAGTATCGTATTATTGACTTATATTTTATTCACAAAATGTTCATGTAGTGAAACAAGCTCTCTTAAAAGTGAAGAATCCATAGGATAGTAAATTACTTTATCTTCGTAATTCATTTTTATTTCCCTTCATTCTGTATTTTTCATTTTAGATAGTTACGGTTGACGGCTAACTCTCCATTTCTTAACGACTCTGATATTTCGAAAGTTACGGTTGACGGGTTGTAGAGAATATTTTAGATACTAGTGAGTTATAATTGAAGGACGTCATAAAGTCGTAACATTCTGAATATAACGTCACAAGTCGTAGCACTTCAACTCTTCAATTTCACGGTCTGATTATTGAAAGATCTCCAACAGTTAACAATATTTAATAAGAATCCTTCCTGTAAGAAAATGGGGAGCCACTTTAAGAAAGCTGCCCCTGGTCATGAAGGCGGCTTGTAGTCATAACTCGACTAATACCACAGCAGTTAAAGACCATATTGATATGCTTGTATGCAACTATCGAGTCACTTTTGAGGATTTTTCATTTTTAGCTACAGCCAACAATAACTTTAAACTTGAAATCAAAGAAATTTTACTTATTAGTCGTGATAAACCTCTCTAGCCTGCCATTATATTGATTTTAATAGCTTATTTCACCAGGCTATTAATTATGACAACTTAATTATATACTTTTATACTTTTATATTTTTACTACATTGGCTTGGACATTACATAATTATGTAATTAAAAACGTTATACACAAAAAATTTATGTATTTATTCATCTCCATTTTTTAGAGGTTTATTTGTAAAATTCGCCCGAAGACGCCTACAGTCGTAAGAGAAACACAAGCAAAAAAGGCAGATTTCTATTGTGGTCCCTACATACATGTCCAATATTAAACTCATTTGCAAATGGCAAAATAAATTTGCAAATGGCAAACAAGGCGACATAAGGGAGATAAAAATAACTTGTAAATAATTA
>JAYJMI010067437.1:0-11617 GCA_036873855.1 Sarsia tubulosa
GTTGAATTCTCCTCAAAATTAGGCTTAGTGTTGGTTTCATTGAGTAGTTTCTTATAGTGTTCAAAAAGGTGTTCTCTATCAGGACTTACTTGTGCGTTTTGATTAGGCTCTCTCCATTTTTTGAGTAATTTCCAAAATTCAGATGGGTTATTATTTTCTAAAGTTTCAAGGTTTGAGAGCACCTGCTGTTCATATATTCGTTTGCCCTTTTTGCAGTTATTTTTGTACATTTTTTTAATTGAAAAATATTTGCCTCGTAGAAAAGAACTTTTTGAGTTTCTGTTAAGAGCTTTCGTTATTTCCTTTAAGTCTCGAAGTAAATTTTTATATGACAAAGCTGACACTTCGTCAGATGGTTCAAGTTGATAAATAGTATCACCAAAAAAAATGCGTCATGGTTTCCACTTGCACCAAATTTTTTTTGGGCTATTTACTACGGGGGACGGCACCTTTTTCACCTAGCAAAAAAAACATCAAAATAAAACTGTTTTTCAGCTAAAAACCACCTACACCATTAGAAAGCTCTTAAAAAAACTATATAAATGACAAGTTGTATCGATTTCTATGTGGTTTTGGAGAAAATTGAAGTATTTCTTTTATACTTTTAGATCCTTTTTCGAAGACTGGAGTTACATCAGCTTTTTTTAAGATATCAGGAAAATGACATTCACTGATAGTAGCGTTTAATGGTGCCGAAAGAAAATCTGTGAAAATTTCAGAGTTTTCTTTTACTATCCTGGTGGGAATATCATTATCCTGACTGCTTTTTGCAATATTAAGCTTCAGAATTTCCTTGAGAATTTCTTCCCTTTCTAGAGTTTTAAATTCAAAAGTGTCATTATCTTGACATTTTGCTTTAATTTGAATAATACTTGGATGGTTATTGTATTTTTCAATAGCCTGCAATAATAGATCAGTTGATTAACTATATAAATGGACAAACTTTGGAATTTTAAGTGACGTCACAATACTGGAGAAAAATTTATTGAGGCATTCTGCTACAGCTTCCTCCTGATCTAATATTTTTTCATTTTCCTTTAATAAAATCTTTTCAGATTTTACTATTTTGTTCGATAGAAGAGGCGTTACTGTTTTCGACAATGTTTTGTTGTCACATATCTTTTTTCATCTAAGTTTCCAAAATAATACTTTACACAAAAATTTCTCCGTTTTCGAAAGGCAAGTTTATTTCCATCTGATCATAATAGCTTTTGACAAATTTTTGTTCATGAAAGGTGCATGGTTTCCTCCTACATATTTTTATTGGTTACCTCAATTGGTTACCTTTAAGAAATTTGTTTAGGCTATTGTCTGTAAAGTCTACTTGATTTAGCATTGTGACCAGCTCATTTCTAAAAGTTTGGATTGAATAATTTTTATAATTCCTATATAATATAATTTTTGGTTTTAATTTTTCATATTGAATTTTACTAATAAATAACTAGGACTACTGTCATCATAAGCACTTTTTGCTATGTCAGCATTTTTTTTGAAGCAATACTTTTCAAATTTGGCCTTTTCATAGGAAGGGTAAAGTCCACACTTAGTAAAGGGCTATAAGAAAAACAACAATATATTTTTACAATTTTTGGTTACGTTATTAGTATGGTGTCCTCGACAAGTATCTGTAACTAATAAATAAATAATAAAAGTCACAAAGTTTTAGAGCACATCTTCAGTCAAAACAAATACTAGTGTCCACCATAGCTAATAGGGATAGAATACTGATGTTAAAGGTACTTATGTAATTATCAGGAAAAAACATCCTATCAGTAATCTTTTCAATAGAAAGTAAAAGTAACAAGGAAACAATGTGCTAAATTTCCCATTCTGAAGCTTAGAAATAAGTCAAAAACAGCACTTTGAAAATCGGGTTTCATACCCAATATGTGTATGCAACACAAAGTACATACATTTTTTTTGTCAAAAAAGCCATTTTCTTTGGAACTACAAATAGAAAATGGCTGAAATTTTTACCAGATGCTTATGTTTGATATATCTTTCAATTTGTCCAAGAAAAATAGGGGCTCAAAAAACCCTCCCTAAATTTTGAGATTACGTGCATAAGTACCTTGAAGTTAATATTGTTAAGATAATGATAGCAGAATTGTACAAGACATGCAATATACTAGATTGGGACAACTATGGGCAAGAAATCGAATTTGTAGAATTAAATTTATATGGTTTTGCTGAAAGATCAAACCTATATACCTTAGGGGTACTTAAATTTTCGAAGTTATAGATTTTTGCGAATTTAAGTACCCACAAAATATAAGTAGTAAAGTAAATGTAAGTAGTTCAATGCAACCTCGTTCCCAGAGTAAATTCTCGAGAATGAGAAGATCGCTCAGTGTTTCTTTTCTTCGCCTCTCTTGCGAAAAATTATTCTGAGAACGAGGTTGGCTCAATTGCGATAAAAAAATTGGGAAAAATATGTTTATTAAAAAAGTAAAGAAAAAGTACAAATAATGTTTTTTTGCGAGAATACGCACTTGCGAATACTACAAATTGAAAGATTTCACGGTGTCAAACTTACTCGAATTTGCCAAAAAATCACGAATAACTTAAAGGTTTCTTTCGCATTATTTTTTTCCCTTACTCCATCGAGAAATTATATACTCGCAAAATTTCTGAAAATTGTCACGAAAATGAATTAAAATAAGGGCTTTTCTTACGCACAAAAATAAATTTCCTCAAATATTTTTATCTTTAAAGGGACCTCGAGGTGACAAGAATCAAGTATCTTTGATTTTTTTTGTTTTTGTTTGTTTGTTTTTAGTACACAAATAAGAGGTATTATTTAATCAACCCTTCGCTTGTTTTTGGAGTGCTCCTCCAATAGAGTGTCTCATTGATTTCTGCGAAATAGGGACCGCAATGGAAATCTGGTCTTTAGGCTTGTTTTGTGTTATCCCTGCTGCCATCCCCTTTCCTTTTTCCGATTTTATATTATAGAGATTTTAAAGATTTTGTATTTATATTTCAATTTATTACGAAATTTTGCATTTCTATATTTATTTTTTTGTTCATTTTAATTGTATATTTTAACGGCAGTGAAATAAACTTACTTACTTAATAAAGTTCAGATTTTCGACCGTTTTCTTTTTTCAAATTTGAGTTGAAACTGAATGCTTGGTGTTGTGTTTTTATAGGACATTAATTTTCTATCTAAAAGCAATACAGAAAGGACACTAGTTTTTCTTTTTAAAATATAGCTAAAAGATCATTACGAATCCTCTGACAAATTATTCGAACGTCAAAAGCACCTAGAACTAGACAAGATTATGTCGGCAGAAATAGATGAGCGGGCTTCGAATTTTGATAACGCCGACATTACAAGTTGAATTGGCAAAATCGGCTACAGAATTTAAGGGCTTTGTAAATGCAGCGCACAATTAAACGAAAAAACATCTAAGAGTTTGGAGCATGAATCAAAGTGACTTTTTTACACCCATTGATAGATTTACACCCAACCTCGTGCCCAGACCTTTATGGTTTTTTTACGATTTTTGATGTAAACTATAAAGACCCTGGAACATACTAGCACAAATTCCCACCTCTCAGCTGAGTAGCATATCACGGCAAAGTTCAAGTTTCACTCGGTTGTTCAAATTTTCTATGAGTTTATTAATAATAATTGAGACAAAAATTTTAAAAACATTGTCTCTGCGCGAGAAACAAATCATAACAAATCATATTGCTGAAAGACGTATATGGATAAATAAATAAACTATGAACTATTTTAAAACTTCGAATTTATTGAATGTTATTTTTCTCAAATTGGATGGCTAGTGCAGATTTCGTATGTATGATTAATATGAAGTTTTTCTTCTTAGAAAGGAAATATTATTTTTTCTAGATGGGTATATACTGTAAATTTATTGTCAAGCGAAATATTATTTTGAAAATAAAATAAAAAAATTGGACGATTTCAAAGTTATTGGCAATGAATGGTTATAGAGGTAGCGCCTACTGTTGCTGAATTGTAGCATTATATGTTTTACGTTATATGTTTTATATTTTTATTATATGTTCTTTTATTTTCATTATATCTTTTTTTATTTACATTTATTTACATTGTTTTTTATTTTCATTATATCTTTTTTTATTTACGTCATATAATTTAAGAAAAAACTACAGCCAAAATAACATATATCTGGTCCTTCTTATTTCAACATTTTTTAAAGGGACTTACTTAGGGGTTTTTTGTCAAAATAATTAATCCCTACTAAAACTTCGTAATATGAAAGATGACCACTTCATTAGTATCATGTGAAAGTTTGAGCCAATAATTTATATTTGTAAAACAAGAAGCATTTGAGCTTTATTCCAAAGTTTGAGAATGTCGAAGAATCATATGAGGAAATCTACACTGTTCTTTACAATAAAGAATATACGATATAGGTATTTCACGAAATGATTTCTTTTGAGAAGTATGGCAAAGAATATCTTTCCCGTTTTGAGTTCCGGTCGATATAATTCATGGTGAGTTAGACCTTAGAAAAGTCGCTCTTAGAAATATAGTCGAGAGTCGCAATTTACAGGATTGATTTACGGCACATGAATGTCTGAGATGAGTTCTTTCTCTTCCCTTCTTTTCTTTTTTTATATCTTAAAAACGACTATTTATCAAGTAACGTCTCGCTTGTATGCTAGAAATAATTGTTTTGTTTCACCTTGAAGGTACAACTTGGCCAAAAAGTTAGCCCCTACTCAAACTTTTAGGAATGAAAGATTACCATCTCCTGAGTATCCTGTGAAAATTTGAGCAACTTTCTATGTATAGTTTCTGAGATATTTGTTTTTTCAAATTGGGTTAAACAATAGGATTCAAGAAGCAATTGAGCTTTTGTACAAAGAATGGAATTGCTTTACTTATGATCTGCTATGTACCAGGAAGTGAAATTTGCCAGTTTGGTTTACTTCTAACAACTCTTTTAGAATACTAATTTCAATATAGGTTTCACAAAAAATATCTTGCTTGAAGTTGTACCTTTAATGACACTATCGATACAAGATTTATGAGGGCTAATTATAATAGATAAAACTAAAGTGTAAACAGTTGGCATTAAAGTGAAACAAAACAATTATTTAGAACATGTAAACGAGGCTTGATTAAAAATCTATTCGGAATCTGTCTATTACAGATTCGTGTGATGAGAATTTTTTTCCCGCCCCGCTTTACTTTTCTCCATGTCAAGTCAAGTAACAGTTCCCGTTAAATTTCTGTCGCGTGCAGCCGGGACTATTTAACCATCCTAAAGCGTTTCTAGAGAAAATTATATTTTGTCTATATAGACCAGGTGATATTGGAGCTAGGTACCACCTGGAACTAGACTTGTTGCCACTAGTATATTATGATAGACCATGGTTTGAAGTTTCAGAAAAGTTTTGGTAAAGGGCCTGGGGCGGGTTATTTTGCTCTCTACTTCTCAGTGTTTCTTTTTTTGTTTTGTTTTTTTACTTCTGGTTACTCTATTTATAAAATATTATTTCTTTTTTATAAAGTTTCAGATTTTAATTATTATGTCAAAATTTCTCATATAACTTTTTTTTTGTTTGTATATTATCAGATTATATTTTTTAAAAATGAAAAAAAATTCTAGTAATTAATTTGTAATTATACATTTGCGAATAACCTTTATAATATGTCATTACTTAATTCACCCTGCCCCTTTCATCAATAATACGATATTAAAGATACTAAAAAGCACAATAATTTTGTTACTAAACAACATAGAAGTAGGTTGATTTACACCCATTGATCGATTTATGGTGGTACAACACGTTCTCGGAAAAGATCTTCATGCTATACATGAATTTACAAATGCGGTAAATATTACGTATACTATAAAATTACGTAATTTTCATGTATAGCATTAAAATGAGCCTGCGTTTATATGCGGCTATAGCTACTGCTATAGAATCTGCTACATCAACACAGACTATTCTAACTTCTAAAAGACGCAGCTGTTCAACATTATGACTGTGTTAAACCTGACAATATTATTCAAACCTATAAAAATACATACTGGATTTAGTGAATTACTAGAAAAACTAAGCAAAAAAATCTGACAAATAAACAGCAGAAAGAGAGAGTTTTCTAGGAAGCAGCAGTAGTCAATAATTTAAAAGCCACGGATATAGCTATATTTCCTAGACTATTTTCCCTGATTATGGATGATGTTCATAGCTGCTTGAGAGATGTGTTTCTGTCAAAATTATAGATAATAAATCAGGTAAATAGAGTTTAATATTATTCATAAATTGTAGGTACAGGATGATGAGCTGGCGGTTTTACTTTTTTATAAATATAAATCTTGTCACTGTTTGTTGTTGGCAGGTTTTGTGTCATGTGGCCTGTGCTGTGTTTGTTGTCACGCTTTTCATCTCATAAACATAATAATACCACACCTTCTTTTCTGTAAAATCATCACAGATATTAAAATATAGTTTTTTGCAGGCAACTTGATCTAAATTAATCAGATTTTTTGAAAGTTTTATTGATAAAATATTTAACGCTGTACTTGTAAAGTATAAAAAGCTGAGAGTAGCATTTCCATAGTTATGTGTTCTATGTTTTATGGTTCTGCGTTCTAAGTTCTATGGTTCTATGTTTTATGATTCTATGTTCTATGTTCAATTCTATGTTCTATGGTTCTTCGTCGATGTTCTATGGTTCTATGGTTTTATGTTGTACAGTTCAATGTTATATGGTTCTATGGTTCTTTGTTCTATGGTTCTTTGTTCTATGGTTCTATGTTCTATGGTTCTTTGTTCTATGGTTCTGTGTTCTATGGTTCTGTGTTCTATGGTTCTATGTTTTATGGTTCTCTGTCGATGGTCCTATGTTCTATAGTTCTGTGTTCTGTTTTATATGGCTCTATTTTCTATGATTCTGTGTTATATGGTTCTGTATGCTATGGTTCTATATTCTATGGTTCTTTAGTTCTATAGTTCTATGGTTCTATAGTTCTATTGTTTTATGGTTCTATTGTTCTATAGTTCTATGGTTCTATGGTTATACGTATACATATTATACATATTAATAATTATACAGATTATACTTATTAATGCTCTACAAGAAAGGGCATTAAAATAGTGTAATATGAGAAGGTATCAATCAACTTTTGATAAACTTTAAGAAAAATATAATTCAGTTACTATTCACCATCACAACTTGCAGGTTTTAGCAACAGAAATTTCCAAATTCAAGAATGACCTACGTCCAGATATAATGAATGTTTGTTATGATCTGCGTAACAACAACTTTTTAGAGCGAACGTATAAAAACAAAGTCCAATATGGCACAGAATCTATTTCGTTTCTAGCACCAAAAATCTGGGAAATTTTACTGGAGAATTTAAAAGAAATCTAAATTTGTCTTCTCTTAAATAGCAGATTTATCGTTTTATTTAAAGAATCTCTTTCTAGACTAAATAAGACATATGTTGATGGTGTGGGCTTTATTAAAGCTGTAGCTAGTTTCTGCATTGTTTTTTAATGTCCATTTATTTTTGATTTACCCAATTCAAAATAAATTAATAACGTACAACTTTTGTTGTAGCTAGAACAATGTTTATTTATTTATTTGTGTCTTATTGGACCCCCGCTTTGCCGTCCGTCCGTAACACTCAGATCTCAGAAACCGATTTCTGATTTTTGTATGAAGTTATAGGGAAATGAAATAAATGAAAGAAAGTGACGATTCCCGTATTTTTTTTTTGAAAGATCCCTTCATTAGTTTTTTTTTTTATATTTTTTTTTTTATATATATATTCTATATAGAGAAATATGCAGAAATTTGGACAAAGGGGGATTCGAACCCACGAGCTTCCCATCGGTACTGGGCTCCTCTTTACCGACTAAGCTATTCGACTGATATCAACTTAAGTTACTTATGTCATATTAAGCGAATACCGCACAATCGACAAAACTGGAGTTCGAATCCCTCTAATTCCAGATTTCTTCACAAAGAGGAACTAATTTTTTACTGTCGGTGCTGGTAGGATCCTCACCGGTCACACCGTATAGTACGGTATATTCACATTTAGAATATATATTCTATATAGAAGAGAGATATATATTCTGCAAGAAAAGTTTAGAAAAATCAGTACATAAACTAAGCTAAGTTTTCCTGGATTTCCTGGATTCTCATTTAAACACAAAATCGGACGTTCGTTAGTAATTGATTTCCTTGTTAGTGTTTTTTTTTTTATTTAACTTTTTATTTTAATTCATTTCTTCCTGAATAAAAAAAATATTAATAATATGGTTCTACGGTTCTATAGTTATATGGTTCTATAGTTCTATAGTTCTATGGTTCTATGTTCTATGGTTCTATGTTCTAGTAGTGTTTAATATTTTTTTTGCAAAGCCTTATCAAGGCTTCAAAAAGGATGGAAATCCCATTAAAAAATATCATAAATGATCTGATTTATTTTTGAAAGTTCTTGTCTTGTTTTTTTTACGAGAAACTTTCTGAAATAATTCAACTTTTTTCTTATTTTTAGTTTTTTACCTGAAGGTTTTTAAACTTATGGCTGGGGATACCTTTTTAAGAATTTTCCTTGTTATTAATTACATTTATTTTCTGATCATATATAGCTCCCAACAACGACGAAATGGGTACTGTTAAAGCCCCGGCATCCTTTGTTGTTTTCCAAGGTATGTTACTATTAAATTAGAACTGAAATCAGTCAAACGATGGAGGGTGACTTATCTTTTCCTAAATGAGAAACATATATTAAATATTTTTGTAGGGGAAGATAACAAGTCACATGTATTAACACATAGATAGTAATCATCACCCTTCATTGTTTGGCGATTTCAAAACTATTAGCAACGGTTGTTAGAGCTTGTACTTACAAAAGAAAACTTACATAAGTTCTTTTAAATAAGCAATTTAAACATTAATTCAAGAAAAGTCTGCCTATTCTAGGGGGTAATCTATTAGTAACGGCTGGACCATATTGCTTTATAAACAAGTTTGTAACTCAATTTGGAAGGTTTTCACAATTTTTTGCATGTTTTGACCCTATGTAACACCAAAAAGTTGTCTAAAATGACCTTAAAGGTCGGTACACACACAAAAAGTATAAAGCCCTTAAAGGCCGATATACACACAAAACGTATGAAGCCCTTAAAGGTCGCTAAACAAACAAAAAGTATATAACCCTTAGAGATTGGTATACACACAAAACGTATTAAACCCTTAAAGGCCGATATACACACAAAACGTATGAAGCCCTTAGAGGCCGATGTCGTGTTTCTATGGTTACCAAACTTTAATGACATTGATTCAATATTATATGTGACGTAGTTTTCTTACGTCCCTTGTGATTTTTGTCTGTTCTAGCGTTTTTGCATTCTTTTTTTGCACAGTTTTTTGCACAACTATGCTAGTAGATATGCTAAGAAAGCGGACGTGTAGCATGAACTTTTAAGATTTTTCTTTATGTCGAATGTCAATATACTTTAGTCAAAGTTTAGTCTTATTTCGTCACTTTTGTCTATTCTTATTCCAGTATTTACGTTTCGATACTATAGTAAGTGTATATATTATATGTTATTTACCAGTATGTACGTTTGTCTCTGCAGTTTGGTTGCTTTTTGCGTCTCATTGTCTCCCGACTTTGCGTCATCGTATTTGTCTAGTTCGTATGTCTGTTGAAGTGTTTAATTAGGACCTACTTTTTTGTACATTTATCTTTGAACACACTATATTGAAGAAAGAGTTTTAGACATAAGACCTCTTCCGTATTCGTTCAAGTGTTCCCTTCCGTATTTTCTACCCCCTGTCAATAACCAAAACATTCTTCGAAGTATATAATTATGTTAACATTCGATAAAATAGCGGAAGACTTTATTCACAATGCCACTTTAATAAAAAACGATTTATTTTACATCATTGATTTAAATCAAAATGAATTATTTAAGTCTATATTAAAAACAGTAATTTCGAGATATATAGATTAAAGATTATTTGATATAGATTATATCAAATTTTCGAAAAACCCAAATCAATTTGCAGTTCCATAGCCGAGTTAAAAAGTCAACCTTCCGAAATTTTTAAAATCAAAGAATTGCTCTTTCAACAAACATTTCGAGTTAATAATTTTAACAGATCTTTAGAAGAGTATCTAAGTCAATAGACTAGAGTCTTTTCCTTCTTTTTTTTATATCCCTCTTTTTTTTCATCTTATAAAAGCGTCTTTACTTCTCTCGTAGAAAAATTTGTATTTGCTTCTACGGTGGAATCCTATCTACTGCGATTTTTTTCCGAGTTAGCAAATACCAGACTACAATGTAGTCTACTAAGTCAAGCGCAGTCAAATCAATTTTGTCACGAGAAAACATCAAGTCATAAGTGTACATGTTCGAATTTGTCACATTTGTCTCGTCGTAGCAAAGGTCTAGGAAAAGTACAACGTACAACGTCTAGGAAAAGTAGTAAAACTAGCTTTAATAGGATTTTGTCTAAAGAGCGGGAAAGTTATGAACGAACATTAAAACTTTTAGAGAAAAAAAAAGATATAGATTTGTAAATTGAAAAAGAAAATCTTTATTCGAAACTTATCAAGTCTGAAATAAAAATGAATTCGGTTTCTAATATAAGCAAATCAGTAATATCCAGTACTTCTAATTCACCTACCGATGAAAATCTAGTATTTAACAAAGCTAATGTTTCAAAAACAGTAAAGTTGATTCACTAGAAATGACACGTCGTTTATTAGACAGCAATATACCACATAAGGATGATATTAACTTATTTGACAATTGTTTTATAGATAACAACCATCCAAATGCAATAG
This sequence comes from Sarsia tubulosa, assembly GCA_036873855.1. NCBI lineage: Eukaryota > Metazoa > Cnidaria > Hydrozoa > Anthoathecata > Corynidae > Sarsia > Sarsia tubulosa. The sequence goes on from JAYJMI010067437.1 coordinate 10,815, forward strand.
ATAAATTTATAGATGAAATAGAATATATATAAGCCCCCCATGTGTAAGCCCATATAAAAAGTGCTTGCGAAAGTGTATAAGCCCTGGGCTTATAGTCGTAGGTTTACGGTTTGTTACTTTCATATTTTGTATCTTCTGTGTTACTCAAGACACTGAAATCAATATGCTCTCTCTAATTCTGTATTTATAGACCAATTTCAATTATTGTGTCTTTTAGGTTTTATTATATATACTGCATATAGATTTATACGAATATAGATTTTTTCTTCTTATTTTTTTTTTATTTTTTATATACTTTTAACAATGTACTTGTTAACCGAATTCAAATAAAGATATTCGATATTTGCCAAAAATTCCATTAAAAACCTTCAATGGCGATTCGAAATACTGGCCAGAACTTATATCGAGTTTAAAGGACAGAGTACATAATAAACGTTAATTCACCAACAGATACCGGCAACCCTATCGTAGTATCATACCTGAAACTTAAAGATATATAAGATCAACCTCCTTTAAAACCAATCAAATTGCTCTACGCCAATGCCAACAACAACTTGAATGCAATATTACATAGTTTAATTCAATGGGTTACCAAAAAGCTCTTACCTCGCAAGAAAATGACGCCAAATCAGTCAAACGATTACCACGACATTTACGTCAAAGCTTCTATATTCTGAAATGTTAACATAGGATAGAGAAGAGAAAAATTAAAATAGAAGATTACTTACCAGACATACACAATGTGAAAAATAAACCTATTGCCTAAAATTATCAAAAATAATACACACAAAACATACAAATTA
>JAYJMI010067548.1:0-11614 GCA_036873855.1 Sarsia tubulosa
CTAAAGTCAGTATGATCTATCTATTTGGCTATTGAAAAAATTCGCAGTAATGTACCTTTAAGTTTAGCAATTTTACATTTATCAGGGAATTTTGCAAGCTTGATCATCTCGAGATTTGTGTGTAATAATACTTTTCTAATATATAATAACCTAAAAACCGATTTTTTAAAAAAAATTTAGTTTTACAAACAAATATCAAGATAAAAATTCATGCAAAAATTTTCATCGGAAACGTTTCGAGGTTGAAAAAAGTTTGAAAGTTTCGCTAGGATAAAATTTCGCAGATCACTCAAAAATAATGTTTCGCGAGAAAAACTTTTGCGGAAGAGGCCAAAATCCGTGAAAATCGCGAAAGTTTCTTCCATTAAATAGCAAACATTTGTTTCGCAGCCTTAGCAGATTCATAACTTGGTTACAGCTTTTTAACAATTGCTACCGTCAAAACAGGCTTTTTCGATTAAAACTGACAGTAATTTACTCACGATAACATGAGTTATAACATGAGTGTTTACATACAATAAACCTATTTACCGTTAAGGAACTTTGAACTTTTTTATTATTAATTGATATGCAAAACCATGGCAAAACAAATGAAAAACTTAAATTCCTCTTGAATGGAACTTGAATGTGCAAATTTCCTTCATTTTTTAGTGGGGTAAAAAGAGACTGACAACTATTAAGGGGGTAAAAAAAATTCTCTTAAGAAATTTGACCGTAATTTTGTGAAAATTAGACCTCTGTAACTTTTGCTCTGATTATCTAAAATTAATAAAAGTTTTAAGTAGACATATTTTTTGACGAGGGTTCCAAATATTGCCTTCATTTTTTCGGAATTTAAGTTTGAAAACCCATAATGGCGGATGCTTATGGTTAATACTTGTATTGTACGAAGACCACGGAGCTATAATTTATGAGAAGGACACGCATCTCTTTGTTCTAATTCGTGCATCGGTCGTTAAATTTTCTTTCTAAGTGTTTTCATGATGTTTTACGAATGCTTATTAGGCTGTTTATTGCTTTAACCAAAACATTGTCTCCCTTAATGACCAAAACAAATAACCTCATAGCTTCTTTAATTTATAAGAAACTTTTTGGTACAAAAACCATCCGGAAAAACTATGCTTTCCTTTGTCTACCGTAGATGAAACTATTATAGAAATGATACAAAGTTTGCTCCTACATATTAATGTAAGGAAGGCTAACACTCGCAGTTACTACACGGCCCTATGTTCGAAGTCCGAAAACTTCGAACCAGGTGGGATTTGAACACACGACCATGGCTATCTAGGCCATTCGCTCTGAGCTACTGATTCATGTGATCAACCGTCATTATCAATAAAAATTATAAACAAGAGAGGACCGAGCACAGAACCCTGTGGCACACCATAAGCTATGTCTTGGTTTGAAGAACTTTCAGTATTAATTGTTGTGTGTTGAATACGCCCGCTTAAAAATTTCTTAAACCACTTATTTTCAACACCTTTAACACCATAATGTTTCAGTTTGTTGAGTAGTGTTTTATGGCCAATAGTGTCAAATGCCTTCTTTAGATCTAAGTATACAGTACATACAAAATTACCACGGAAGCCATATTGATGGTTATAAAGTAAAAAATTTTTTTCTAAATACATGTAAAGTCTATCATGAACAAGTTTTTCGATTAGTTTGCTAATATTAGATAATAATGCTATTGGCCTATAGTTATTACAATCACTTTTGTATCCTGATTTATAAATAGAAACTGCATTACCTATTTTTAAATGGTTTGGAAAAGTACCAGTTTCAAAAGATATATTAATGATTTTCTCAAGTGGTAAGCTAAGCTCTTTTTTACATTCTTTTAATACTTTGGTGGGTATACTGGCAGGGCCATTTGCTTTATTATTTTTCAATGTTTCTATTTTGTTTTCTATTTCTTTTGAATTAGTAGGTCTCAAACTAAACAAATTTTGAATAGGGTTACATAGGTATTGTCCAAGATTTTTTTTGAACTTACTATCTTTGATTCAATATTTTTTGGTACAGTTACAAAGAAATTGTTTAGAGCTTCTGCAATATCTTTATGGTTTGTTAGGACTTTGTCGTCTTTAGATAAGCTGGTAATTCCTTGTTTTGTTTTTTTGTTTGTGTTAATTATCATTCTAACTCCCTGCCAAATTTTTAGCATATTAGTTTTATTGTCAATAAAGTAGTTTTTGTAATGGTTGCTCTTACTTAATCTGGTCAAATTTGTTAATCTATTTTTATACTCCTTGAAACGTTTATGAACGTTCGAAACGTTTCTTTTTTGATTTTTTTAGCAAGTCAGCAAGGAAGTGGATGTTTGTACAAGCAGCCCACAATAATATTTTTTTCTTTTTTATGGGTAACTATTTCTACATATATTGACTCTAATTCCTTTGCCTTGTACATATGTAAATCAGATCTTTGAATATAGTTTAATTTTTTTGAAAGATAGAGAAGAGTACCTCCATTACTCAGTAGGAGTTTGCTCGATATTATAGCCTGAGATATCAACGTTTACTAGTGGAGAACAGCCTTTTTTTATTCTACTTTCGCTTATACCAAAAATAGTTGGTGCTAAATTATTAATTTGTAGAAAATTTGTTAAATCATCTATATGGAAAGAAAGTGAAGATATATTTAAATGAAAAAATGACATTTTGCTTTCAACGTCAATTTTGTTGGTTTCACTTGGAGTAAAATACTTGCAATTAGTGAGGTTGTTCATCTATTGCTTTATTTAGTTCATTTATAATTTCAATTTCTTTAGTGCATAATATTCGTTTTTCAACAGGTTCTGTTATTTCAGGGAAAGGAAAAATGGTTTCATTGCACTCTAAACAATACCATTCAATAGGATCATTTTGGAGGATTTATATGTTTTGATATCAAGAAGGTTACATTTTATGTGTACCCACTCGTTGCATTTATCACAGCAAAGTGCTTTATGGTTTTTATTTACTAATTTTTTGCAAAATTTGCAGGGAAACTTTGTAGCCACTTTGCTTTCGTATTCCTCACAAAAAATATATTCTTTGCAACACCCTGTATCTATATACTATCATTTGTACCTTTGTGTTTGTACATGAGTTTGGCTGGGTAGCTCAAGAAAATATTCAAGTTACGATTCTTATTACCAAGTTCAATTTTTCTGTATTCTAAAGCATTGTTTTGTCTGTCTGATATTTTTTTCGAGAACTGCTGTTGAACTGTAACTTTTGTTTTATTTTGTCGATTTAGTTGGATAATTTTTTCCCTGATTTCGATGGCATGTCTCCAGTTGATGAACTTTGCTACAAGAGGTCGACATTTTGGATCTTTATTATGTCTATTATTACCTTCAGTGTTGTCAGATGCAACTTTATGTTTGAGTCGGTGAGTCCTGTTTATCAGCCAGTCTAAATCTTCAGGGGTTTCATCTCAAGGTTGTAGCAAGATAATTTTTGAGAGTGTTGGTGGTATTATCCCAATTGTTTTCATTCTCACTTTCTTTGATTCCTCTGAAAATGAGGTTGCATCACATTGATCTATTACGCCGATGATCAACTTCTTTATCATGGGATTTCACTAATGATTCTAGGTTCTTTATTTTGACTTCGAATTCTCTAGTCAAGGATTCATGTGTGCTTTTCAATGACTCAATATCCACAGTTATTTCACAGATCAGCTGGCCTTTGTTTGTTTTTGAAGTTTTTCAATCTGAGCTATAACTACGGTTTGATTATGGGTCATTGCTGCTTCTAGCTTTTCTAACCGTTTATTGATATCATGCATAAATAGCTTCGCCCAATCTGGAGTCTCTGAATTTTGTTGGTACTCAGATATTGTAGGTGTGTCTAAATCCGTGACAGTTTGAGAGTCTACAAACTCGTCATCAGAAGTTATTGTTTCTTTATTGGTCATAATTACTGGTTATTGTTGTACTGATAATTAATTATCTTTTATTTATGGTTATTAACGGGATAAATAATATCTTACTACATTTCATATATTTTGTTGATCTGAAGAGATTACGCTGCCGCCATTTTTGATTTCGCGGATCAATTAAAGTTCGCGGATTTCATCCTCATTCGTGAAATTCCGCGAAAGTAAATCTAAACAGAAATCCCCTCGAAAATGTTTAACGAACGATTGAACGAAGTACAAGTTATAAATTCATAATTATACTATGTTTTTCTCTAAAAAAAACACACAAAAAACAGAATATATTTTGCATCTTTGATCAACGAAATCTGTGAATTTTTTGAAAATGACCCATCCGCGAAATTAAATCCCCACGAAATATCCAAATTTCGCATTTTAACTGTATCAAAATTTAAATTATCACGGGCAAGCAATTAATTTTTTTGGTACTTCTAAGTAGGGAATTGTGCATTGAAAATTACAATGCAATCTGCATATAAATATCCCTAATAATTGCGGAAGCAGGTATGTGCCTTGTTGGCAAGCCAAAATAAATGGGTTAGCAGGTTACTGTTATGTAGTAGTAAAAATAAGAGTCAAAAACAGAAAAAAAAATACTGACTCTGACTCTGACATGATGTGATGAGTAAATCTAGATCAAGCATTGAATATCCATATCAGATCAATTCAAGTAAGGTTTCTAGGTTTTTCATCAAAAAAGTAAAATAAACTAGACAAGTTTACAAAAAAACTCAACAAATTTGCAGGTAGTAGCTGTCTTTTATAGCTATTTTAATCACGGTATTAGGACAGATTAAATATTGAGAACTTGTATTGTAATATTCACCACACCAGAAAACCGGCAAATATAAACTGTAGCACACGTTGTTGTAAGACTGAGTATACTTAAAAATGAAATATTTACTTGTACTTCCAGCTTCTGAGTGAAAAAATCGACAACAAAAATCTGTCGCCTCTCAAACTGCAAGAATTTGTTTACGGCGGACAAAAAATCAATAAATCGATTAATGTTTAGCCTATGATACAGACCCTTACTTAAAACAGGTTTCTCAAGCTTTAGCGCGGTCTATGTTCGTAGGCTAGGCACAATCGTGGCTCACAAAAATTTACCAAAAAAACCCACAAGAAACGGCTCATAAATATAAATCGCCCACAAGAGCTCCAGCACTCAGCAGCACTCGTGCTTCCCCAAAAATTTACAAAGAATATTTACATAAATCAGTCACAACACAATGTTAAAAGAAATCCGAAATTCTCTACTGAAAAATAATAAAAATTCACCATAGGTAATTCAAAATTTCACAGCAACCCAACTTCAAACTAAATATCTCTTTTTTCTTAATATCTCTAGCAATACCTTTTTTTTGCATCTTCTAAAGTAATAATATACCTAATAATGAACTAATTTTCTACAGCTAGGCGAAGTTTTTACCTAGATTTGTAGCCAAGAAACTTCTTCGACATTTTTAATTTCACGGATTTTCGTCTACGTTCTGTACATTTTCTTTAAAAGTATACAGTTTGAGAAATCGAATACCGTAAATCGAAAGTGAGGCTGGATTTTTTTAATCTGAAATCGGCATAAAAGTCGGCGATTTATTCGACACTTTTAAGATATTCAAAATCAAAACAAAAAATACGCCGCTTTTTGCAACAAAACTAAAAAACTTCTTTCTGCAATCAAACAGTTTTATATGAATAGTAGTTAGTAGTTTTCTGCTAATTATTATAGGCATATTATATTCTTAGATTTGATAACAGTGTAGGTAGCTATATTATCTATTTCATGTGTTATGTTTGATATTCCGGACACTGGAACTTCTAATTCTCTCGATCCAGTTTTACTAGCCAATAATAAAAATAAAACTTGTTAAAAATATTATACTACTATACTATAAACTATTATGCAGCAAAGACTTGTTTGGTAATTAAGATCATAAGTATTACAAATTGTTTGACAACCAGAACTTTCACTTTAGAATTCAAATTGTGATTTGGTATGCCTTAAATGTAAAAGCGGTGACTTTCTCCTAAAATAGTACCAAACAATTTTCTGATATCTTCGGTGGAAACAGTTCATGTTTCTACCCAATGCAGGTCTATTATTTCAAACTAGTTTCAGTTTTCTGTTATCTTTAGTGAAAACAGTTCATGTTTCTATCCAATCCAGGTCCAAAAGTAGCCAACGGAGCTGTTATAAGAAATAGCTGTTCTAAGCCTTTTTGGTCCTCGGAAAAAGAGCTGTTCTCAGAACATTTATGAATAGTGTTCCTGGGAAATACTATCTGTTCTAGAAAATTCAAGTTAAGCTTCCTTGGAAAACAGAACTCTTCGTAGGAAGTTTATTTCCTTCCTTAGCTGTTGTAAAGGTATACCTTTTCTACTTTGATATAAAAGTTGATCATTACTTTCATTTGGGGAAACTTTCGATGTGAGAAACATTCGCGACCTTTTTGACCTTTTCTCCAAAAGTTTATTGTACCGCAAAACATACTTCTTAACTGATCCGCGAAATTTTATCCCTGCAAAACTTTTTCTTTTTTTTCAGCAGCTAAATTTTGTTGAACCCCTTATAAAACGAAGTAGAGTCTTTTCCATTGTCATAGGCTAAATTGTCATAGGCTAAATAATGAAATACATAGAACTAAAGCTTAACAAAAAATATTCATCCTTTGTCGTGTGTTTGTATGTTCTACATAAACGTGTGTAAATGTAAAGTCTACTGTAAAGTTTCCACTTTGATGTAAAGTGCAGACTGTTGTCTAAAGATTAAGTTGAAATATGAACGGAAAGAACAAACAGTTTCTATTATAACTCTTTTGAAAGTGTCTTTATCTATTTAATTTGATAGTTTGTTGATGTCATATACATATTTTTTTTTATAACGACAGGGGAAATTGGAGTGAGCCTCAGCTGTTCTTATTTTTGAAGTCAGTTTCTAAAAAACTCTTACTACCCATACCTACAGAGACATGTTTAAACAACATATCTTGGTGAGTTCTTTTCGATAGTGATGAAAAATATTTCAACTTCTATATATGCTTCTGAGATAATAAAAAATTTAAGAGAAAAAACGAGGTTCGTGTTCTTATAAAGTTGTTCTTACTCAGTAAATAGAGCGTATACTATTTTTCAATTTTGTTATTGATTGCAGCAACAGTTATCATAAACACAATATCATAAATATTTTCTAGGAATTTATTTGGTCATTAGTGGATTTCTTAATTTTATTATTAATTTCATATTATTGGTATTTACTCTTAAAACAAGAAAAAAATGTCATTTTTATAGTTTTTTAATGAGTTGAAATTACCACTTTAGGTATTGAGGTTTATATACGTCAATGCCTAATAAGTTTTAGTATTTGTCATTTTTGTTAAAAAATTTACTATTACAGTTCAAAGTTAAATGCGAATAATAAAGTCTAGATTACCACCCCCCCCCCCCCCCTGCGAAAATTGATCCGTGTAAAAAGCCCAATATTTAGCGTCCGCAAAAATTACAACATCAAGTGAATATTAATCTGATTGAAGTATGTTTGAATAATGAGTAAACGCAAAGGAAATATTTTATAAAACTATATATTCCTGATCTCTTTCTTTACTTTCTATTATTTTTAGTTATTATTTAAAACAAATCTTTATGGTAAAAAGGATTGCATGAACTTCTAAATTTTAGAATTAAATAACTAAAAAGTACAAATTATGGACTGGAATCTCATCATTTTTAGGATTTTGATCTCACGTTTGTACCGTGAAACATACTTTTTAAATGATCCTTTTTAAATTACTTTATAAATTATAATTAAGAAGAACAATTTCTAAATTTCATTTATAAAATAGGTTTTTGTTGAGCCATAACTAGAGAACAACAAGGAATCGCGGAAAGATGTTTTCATGTTTTACTAAAGTCATTATGATATTTCTATTAGGCTATTAAAAACTTTCGCGGTAACGTACCTTTAACAAATCTTAGTTTTTACTTACTTTCTATTGCAAATAAACGCAATTTTCCTTTATTTTTAAACATTTATACAATTAAAACCTGAGTTCATACAATAATCAAAGTATTGCTATTCCGCGAAACATTATCCTCGCAAATTTCATTAATTTTACGGTTACACTGAACCGAGAAAGTTTCTCCCATTAAAGTAATATGATTAAAACGAAAGGTGTGAATAAATTCTTTAAATTCCTTATTAAAGAAATTCAGTCTTTCCTATAATGTTCTTGGCTTATTAAAAAAAATACATAGAAATCCATCCGTTGTCATGTATATAAGGTTTACACTTTGATGTAAAGTTTAAAAATATATTGTTGTCTAATGATAATTGCATCATTACTTTAGACCAACATTACCTTTTGCTAGAAAGGAAATAACGAGGAGTTGCTTTATAAATCGTCGGAAAGAAATAATAACATCTCGAATATTCTATAAAATCTGAAGTGGCTTTGTTTATGTAATTTGATTGTTCTCAATTTTGTTATTGGCAACAGTATTTCACAATCTCATAAATATTTTCTAGGAATTTATTTGGTCGTTAGTGGGTTTCTTTTGATTTCATATAATTGATATTTACTCTTAAAGAAAAAGCATATTTTTGTTTCACAATCAAAAAAGTAACCAAAAAAACTTTGCATTTCTTATAGTTTTTCAACTATAAGTCGACTATGAGTCGAAATTACCACTTTAAGCATTGAAGTTCTTATACGTCAATGCAGTATAAGTATAACTCAACGTAAATAAGTTTATTATTTGTCATTTTTGTTAAAAACATTACGGAAAGTAAATAACGAAAAGTACTACTTAATTTCAACCTCGTTCTCAAAATAACTTTTTGCAAGAGAGGAAAACCAAGAAATTAAATTAAATTAAAGAAATTAAATGCTGAGTGATCTTCTCACTTTACTCTTCTTACAGCGAAAGTTTACTCTGAGAACGAGGCTGCCTCAATTATAACTTACAAAAATTTATCTGCGAAATTGATCCGTGCAAAAAGTCTGCCAATATTTAGCGTCTACAAAATTACTTCACGTAAATGTACAACACCAAGTGAATATTTATCTGATTGAAGTATATTTGAATAGTGTGTAAACACACAAAATTATTTATTCCTGATCTCGTTCTATACTTACTTTTTATTATTTTTAGTTTGAATCATATATGACACAAAGTTCGGGAAACTCGAATAAGACAAGAATTAACCTTTTCACCGAGAACTGTTTTTTTCATTTTAGCTCTGTTTTAACTACGGTTTTTTTCAAAATTATAGATAATTTCAACAAATAGATTTATTTCCCTATCGAAGTTAATAAAACTCCTATTAAATACAATTTTCATATTAATTAAAACGAACAGCATGGCCAAAACTTAGGTAATCAAAAAAATAAACACATAATATCAAAATAGCTAGGAAGATTTAATTCCAGACGCACGAGTATTACTACAATACGGATTGGTGTGTAGGATTGATGAAACCATAACCCTTGTAATAGCTTTCGCTTATCGCTTAAAAAATTATTATACTGAAGGTTTTAATTCCATAAAAAGTTGAAATTAGGCTATATCCAATATTTAATGATCCAATCTATAACGATATGGCTACGTCCTTCGGAATAAGAAAACGTTCTTAGAAATATAACTCTTGCATATTTTTCCTAAATTTATAGGCCTTATTGGAAATAAGTTGTGGAGTTTCTGAATATAGCCGCAGCAATGCAAAAATTTATAAAGTTTTTAATTTCATTCAGCATGTTTTCTATTTCGCTTCTGATTGGTGTATGTTATAGCCTTTACGATATAAAACATAATATAAAGTTTAAAAATATTAATTTCATGCAAAGCGATGATTTTTTTTGAAATAGTAGTTTTGTACACCGATCTGCAAAATTATTTACACGAACAGTGTTTTTGTTTTCGATATAAAATAAACTTTACAAACATAAATGATGTTAATTTTTGTCAGCATACGTCACTAATTCTTATACCAGAAACTTCTAAGAACTGATTAATTTTTGACAAATCCGGCAATCTCCGCTAATCCAAACTATAAATAAGCCATTAATGAAGGACCAGGAACCACAAATTAGTTTGACGAACATAAAAAATAGTATAAATACTCGACAAAATAAACTGAGAAAACAGATGAAAAGATTTTTACATACGATACATACTTAACAACTCGTACTTACAGCTCAAAAAGGTAATTATAAAATTGAATGCGTCTTCTTCGGATTTCGCTTTTTTGTTGTTTTCAGTGTTATTTATTAATATTTCACTATTTTATTCATTTTTCATAATTGAAAGTGATTTCATAATTGATACTTTTGTAAAAAAGTTTACTATTGTTTGATTTTTAACAAGTATAGCAAAGATTGAAAATTTTTTGGAGAGAAGTATTGTTCGCTTTATACTTTATACTTATACTTTATACTTTATGTTCGTGAAGCACTTAGTTGCTTTTTTTAGTTGTCTCTCTTTTTAAGTGGAAACTGTTTACCTTAGGGGTACTAATTTTCGCGGGTATTTATTTTCGCGAATTTTGGTGATTTCGCGAAATTAAATACCCGCGAAATACGCTTTTCACATTTTACCTGCAATTTAGGCCAATTAACCCTTAAAAAGCAGTAAAAAAAGGGGTCCATTCGCGAAAATAAATACCCGCGAAACACGATTTTTTTTACTCGCGAAAATATATATCCGCGAAAATTAGTACCCCTAAGGTAATTCTTAGTTGTTATGTATTATAGTATGATAGAGTATATTGAAGTACAATCTTCTAAATTTCACCTCCTGTGAGTGGGCAGATTGAAAGTAAAGTAATTCCAAACTTTGTTAAAAAAGCTCAATTGCTTCTTGATTCCTTTTGTTTGGCAAATTTAAAATGCAAAAAGTTTCTCAATGTTTTACAGAATACTCAGGATGTGGTAATCTTTCAATGATGAAAGTTTCTGAGCGGTTATTTTTTTGGCCGAAATCACTTGAAGTTGCACCTTTAAGAGTCATTGTATTTCATTTGCTTTATAAATATTAGTTCAATGAGCTTCAAAGGAGTAAGTGTTATGGTTAGTATAATCATGGAACTAATAGCAGCAGTAGTAGTTCCATGGTATAATTATAAGGTTATTTTGTTCTTAACTGTTGTTAATTTTATTGAAATTTACTTATGCACGTAGTTATCAGAAAAAATATCCTATCAGTAGTTTTCTAAATAGAAAGTAAAAGTAACAAGGAAACAGTGTGCTAAATATCCCATTCTGAAGCTTAGAAATAAGCCCGCATCAACACTTTGAAAACTGGGTTTCATACCTATTATGTGTAGGCAACACAAAGTACTTGCATTTTTTTTATCATTGAAAGCCTTTTTCTTTGGAACTGCAGATAGGAAATGGTTGCATTTTGTTCCAGATGCTTATGTTTGATAGATCTTTTAATTTATCCAAAAAAATAGGGGGTCAAAGAAAACCCTAAATATTGAGATTGCGTGCATCAGCCTTTAAACATCGATCGCGACGTAGCATTTAAATGTCCTCATGGTAAGATAAGAAAAAATATTTATTTTTATATCAACAGTGTAATTTGGTAAAATTTTCACATGTAAAAGTGCTCTACCATATAGAGCGACCTTCAAATCCGCACTCGCTAATTAAAATAACTTTACATTGTCTTTTTGTTATTTTACGTTCTT
>JAYJMI010067659.1:0-11612 GCA_036873855.1 Sarsia tubulosa
TCATGGTCAGCCATATTATGTAAAGATTGACCGTCGCCCTATATCAATGAAATGTTTAGTAAATTAGTTTTATTGGTCATGTTTAATTAGCTGAAACAATTAGCATAGATATTAGAAACAAGAGAACTACAATTGTGGCCAGAATATATGAGAATATTTTCAAATTCTATATTATATCTCCCCCCTCCCCCCTAAGACGATGTTGGATGTATATGGGTGGCGGGAGGAGACTTTGAATTTTCTCAAAATATTTTAGCCACGATTGTAGAGGCATAAAACTATACATGCTTACTAGATTGGTAGATTGCAACTGAGTAACAAAGTTTGAAAATTTCACATATATATTACAGCTTAGATGGTCTATAAAACTTAAACTTGCTTCATTTCGGAACACAGCAAAGGAAAAGTGAAAATAAAAACTTGCTAAATACTCTAAATAAGTTCTCTCAAATATTGATTGTGCCTTCCTCTAGTATTGATAAGTACGTAAAGCACTTTTATATAATAGCTTGAGAACATATATTTTCCCACTATTCACTTTTATAACAATCGATAGAGATAAAGAAAAGATAGTCATACGTCATTTTTTTTACGTTTAGCAGCTATTTCGTAATGGTGACCTCTACAACATAAATGTTTCAACCAATCAAAGAATTCTCCGTAATTGAATAATAACTCTCTTTTTACTTCCTTTTGTTCTTCTTTTAAGATAACTGTAGAAAAAAACAAATAGATTATAAGTACCTGTTCTTCTTAATTAAGCAAAAAGCTGTTTTTTCAACTCAAATTTTGACACTCCATTTTGTTATATCAAATTTTGAAATACTTATGATGTATTTTATTTTACAAGCAAAAATCAATGGTACGGTACATTACTGTGAATTTTTTTATGCTCTTGTAGGAACAATCAGCTAATTTTAGGAAATGAACTGAAAACCCCATCAAAAAATTCAATCTCATTCAAAAGTTATGCGATCCGCAAATCCTATATTTGAGCATATTTGAGCATACTTTATAAATTATAATTAAGAAGAACAATGAAAAGTTCTAAATTACAGTTGTAAAATAGGATTTCGTTGAGCCATAACTAGAGAACAAAAAGGAACTGTGGAAAGATACTTTCAGGTTTTACTAACGTCAGTATGATCTATCTATTAGGCTATTGAAAAATTTCGCAGTAATGTACCTTTTACTATTCACAGCTATATATTTATACAAGAAAATCAACCATATACATGATAAAATTAAGTCCCAGCAGTTCAATCAAAAGATTCCTTATCCTTTTAAACTAAACTTTTAATTTTTTAAGTCAGTGTGAACATAGTCTTATTTTAGTCGTTCTTTAAAATCGCCCTAAATACGGATACCCCCGGCACAAAGAACTCTTTTTCCCAGCTATATAGAAATATACTGTATAGAAAAAATAAAAAAAAGACGAATAATTAGTCTAGTGTAAACGATGAGTTTTGGGATTTCATAAAAAAAAATGTAATATAGGCTATATAAATCATTTTAAAATAAAATTTAAAAAGTCGGATATAAACCCATATTTTGCGACTTTTAGACTGTATTTAAAACAACGACCTTTCCGAAAGTAGAGATGTAACATAATAACTACAATCACGGACAAAATATATTGGACCAGTCAAATTTTTTAACAAAAAATTCTGACCCACCCTCTCCCCCAGCTTCAATGTTGAGATGAAGCCTGATCACTTTTTATAACTCAGCAGCAACATTGAAACTGGGGGAGGGGGAGGAAAATCTAAAAAAATCAAATAATTTTTTTTTTGGTCCAGTCCGTGATTGTAGTTCGGTATTATATACTTACCATTAAACACCCAGCTCATTATCGCACCAGTAACAAAGGTAAAACTAACACCAATTGCAGCATACCATAAATAAGATATAGCATACCAATCGGCTGCTGGAAAGCTAATTAAAAAGTATGAAATTATATGACATTTAATAATGTGAACAGAAAAATCAAAAGATAATACAGGATTGTAGGTTGCCTGGCCTTAGAAAATCTGAGTTATTTAGAGAGCTAAAAGCATTTTCTTAAGAAATATTCTGAAGAATTGTATTCTATAAAGGATAGTAATCCGGATTTAGATGTAATTACTGTTATTTGCACTACTATTTTGGATTGCAAAATGTTGCCTTAGTTTTGAGTATTTGTTTAATGAAAGTATGTTACATATTAAACTTATAAATATAATAATTATTTGATTAATTTGTTATAAAAATAAAAAAAATACGGTATAATTTAACGTTTACTTTGAAATCAAAACTCTTGGAACCAAAAAGCCTATAATAAAAGTACAAATAAATATAACAAATAAAAATAATAATTTAAATTTGTATTGTGACAAAAATAACATACTCATATGGTGTGAATTCTCTTTCCGGATAACGAATACCATACTCATCAAACTTCTGGAATAATTCTAATCTTTCCGGATCCGTAAAATTTGCAATCGTCATATTTATAAAGCTTTTGCATCCTGTAGCTTTAACCATAGCCTCATGTTTATTGGGAGGATATTTTTGTGCGCCTATTGCTAGCCAAAGTGTTGAACATACTCCGACAATAACACCAGAAAATGCACCCTAAACATTGTAATAACTAATATACAAAATAATATTATAAACGCGTAACAGTCAAAACAATAGATTTTCATTTTCATCTTTGTCATATCATCTTTCATCTTCCAACAACTGTCTTTGATGATAACAGACCGCAAGCAACCTCGTTCCCAGAATAGTTTATCGGAAAAAAGGAGCGATCTTCTCATAGCGAAAATTTACTCTGGGAACATGTTGGACCGCAGCGTTTATTTTGCTTTAAGCTTAAGATATACAATTTATAACTAAATATCATATACTGTAAATAATTTTAGATATTATTTTACGGTTTCTGATGAGATTATTGTCCCTGGTTCACTGATCCAATTAATTGTGGACACAGGGCGTGATATGGACGTCTATTGTACGTTCAGAAGAGGTACGGAACGGTTTTTGAACGTACAATGGACGTCTAATTATCGTCACGTGTCCGCTAGGAATGAGTTAATAAAGTTAATAAATAGGAAAAAAATAATAATATGGTGCCACTTGTCTAAAATATTAGTACATTATTGACCACAAGTAAATTACCTTCCAATTAGCCCAAGGTACGAGAATACCTAAACTAAATACACCTAGATACGGTCCACCAATGATACCATATATACTATAGGATAGCTATAAAAACAAATATAAAATTCAAGAGATGAAAGTAAAACAGGAAACAATTGGTTTAGACATTTAATCAATTGAATTCCTTTAATTCCTTTTTAATTCCGCTATAATTTCTTCTTAGTAAGTTAATCATGTTTCATAACAACCTCGTTTCCAGAATAACAATTCGCTTATAGGCGCTCAGTTAATAATATCTTGGAAACAAGGCTGATTTTATAATGTAATAATTGTCGAATAAAAACAGAGCGTGGATTTAAAACACCCGCCCTCTATCAGAATTACATTGCAAAATTAAGAAGAAGGAAAAAATAATGATAGACCCTTCACACTTGATAGATTCTTCAAAATACTTATTTATGAGAAATTTGAAGAACTTTTAAATTGAACACAGAGAAAGTTGTTCTTTGAATAACTGATATTGTAGACTAGATATAGTCTCTATGACCTTAAAACACGTTTCGCTGATTTTGCCAGTTTCCTCGATCTTCCGTTTTGGACTTTTATTTCAGAAACGGCTTATCAAGTCTACTGGCTATGGTGTTCTTTTTTTGCGTTTGTAAACTTGCCTGGAGTACCATTTGGCAAATGCCAAACCAATGACCTACCTGAAGTGCTATTGTACCAAATGCTGACACAGCAAATGGCGAACCAATGACTTACCTTCAAGTACCATTGTAACAAATGCTGACACAGCAAATGCTAAACCAATAACCTACTTGAAATACCATTGTACCAAATGCTGGCAAAGCAAATGCCAAACCAATGACTTACCTGAAGTACCATTGTACCAAACGCTGATACAGCAAATGCCAAACCAATGACCATTAATCCAAGTGAACAAGCTAAATTAAATTTAGATTAATGTTATCATTATTATTTTTTTAACATGATACAATTATAAGCTTAAAAAATGCATTGTTGTTACATCAATGGACCTATATTAAGGTCTCATACCAAAATAAATGTAACTAAATTCACCGACAATAAAACACCTTTACCTAATCAACTGACGTCTCCATATTGGTGATATACTCAAATGTATAAAGCTCTTAAATGTGATGTGTTTAAAGTTAAGTTTTTTGTACTACAACTCATAAAGTGATAGTTGGTTTCTAGATTTAACTGTTTTTTTTAGACGTACTGTAATATGCATGTCCATTAAACATTCAAAAACGTATATATTACGTTGCGTGTTAACTGAGGTTTGAAATTCTACTGCTCCGTTAAGCGTAATAAAAAAAGCTGACCTAAAACAGAAATTTAGTTAGCGTGCTATAAATAGCTTTACTACTATACCTATGCATTTCGATAAAATGGTGGAACGTTTATCACTAATATCAGGTTTCACTTTCTTTATGACATCTTCTAAAGCAACGGCAGCCATTGAATTAAGCCCTGACGAACATGTGCTGCATATAAATAATTGAAATTAATTGATAAACGTAAAAGGAAGAAGTTTTGTCATTCTTAAGGTCTCAGATACCAACCTCGTTCCCAGAATAATTTCGTCGTCTAATACTGAGCGAATATTTATTCTGGGAACGAGGTTGCTCAGATACGGCAAGTTATTTGGAAACAAGTTTTGTAGAGACTAAGAGATAAGTGTTTCTTTAGAAAATATAAAAACAAAAGTTGTGAAAAAAAGATAGACTAGAACCGTATATTTGATACGAGAATATCATATCATTAGAATGAACAGGTTTCCACTTGGCCTGTTTTTAATTTTAATTTTGTGAGCGGTCAATTCAGATTTCGGAACCATTCCGATTTCTAGTATTTTCCGTAAAACAGACTGAACCTGTATAGTATAAGAGACTGCAAATTTTGAATTGTATATATTATCATGATATTATAGAGAATAGTTTAATATTGAAAAGTTATTATTTTCCAAATCTAACATGTTTGCACACAGACCTAAGTTAAAATAAGTTCCTATAATTAAGTGTATGTTAATACCTTAATGCTCCACTAAACAGACATGATGTAAACAATCCAGGAACACCAGGATACTCTCCCAATTTATGTAAAATGAAGTACGGTAACACCTAGAATAAATAGTTATGTCATTAATAACTTCCATTCCATTTATGTTTCTTGTCTCAATTTAAACTTATGCAAAAGGGTATGGTTGGTGCCTTCAAGGTTACCTTACTTTCAAGTGCATATTTAGAAATTTATATGCTAAATATAAAATCTTTAAATTATTTATGTGAGAAACTAAAACACGTGGAAACTCACCAAACTTCGTTCCCAGAATGCTTTTCCCATAGAAAAATATGTTATGAAAGACTTTGGAACTCACCTGATCGTTACTAATAACTTGGTCAGCCCAGCCAAACTTTCCAATATCACATTCTGCATATACTCCATAGATAACTAACCCATCCATAACACATAACAAAACAATGAAGATGAGTCCAGGAATGTTCCAGTATATGGCTCTAAAACAATCAAGTTTTTTAAGCATAACTATTCTTAAAATTATATCAGAAAGAAAGAATTTTAGTACCAAATAAAAGAAGAAAAAAGTTGAATGAGAGATTTTTATTCTATGGTTACTTTATACATTTTCCATTTAAATGTGCATGCGATTTTGATTTGTTAATTTAAAAAGTCAGTTTTAATATACGAGTGTTCTTCAAGAGATTCTTCAGCTAACCTCACTGATAATTCTTATTCATAACTTGTGGTGAAGTCGGATAAAATTGAAGGAGCACTTGCAACAAGGATGTCTCATTTTGAAGCACCTTGCTATCATTTTAAAGCTAAGCTATCATAACTCCTTGCTTGCAATAAACAAAATAAAACGGATTAGAAGATTGAAATTCGTTGAAGCTCTTAAAAGTCTATACTAAAGATATATCAGTCATAAATTATACATTTAGAATTCTTAGCCCTTTTATTGATCAGCAAAACCTTTATCATTATTGAAAAATATTCTTTCAAGCATACAGTTTGATTATAAATAGAGTACCCAGAAGAAAATATATGATGTGGTAAATAAACACAAGATATTAAAATGTTTTAAAATCATATATTCGACTTAATGTTCCATAAGTCATTTTCACTTTTATTCATTCTCACATTCCCACTTACTTTTTTGATTCTGCGAGACTTTTAGCTGCTTGAAATCTTTGTACAGATGGTTGACAAATGGTCCATACAGGCATTGCTGTAAATGCACCCCCAATAGTAAGTGTCCAGAATGAATTTCTTGTACGTGGATCAGGGTCGAAGCTGAAATAAAGTTTATCGTTTTATATATAGATAAATACAATTACAATGTGTAAAAGATTGTACAGTTATTTTATAGTGCTCAATATTATAATAATAGAGCTTTATAATAGTAATATGAATTACTTGGGCCTTACACTGTGTTTCACGTCCTATCAGGACGATCTTCAGAGGCAGAGTGAGATAAATTCAATTAAATATTGTCATTTATCCATTTGCACTCTATTTACTGGGTAAGAACAACTTTATAAGAACTCGAGCCTCATTTTTTCCCTTAAAATTTTTATTATCTCAAAAACTATAGAAATTGAAATATTTTTTTTTTCACCATTGAAATTAACTCATCAACATATATTGTGTAAACATGTTTTTGTAGGTATGGGTAGTAAGAGTTTTTCAGAAACTGACTTCAAAAATAAGAACTGCTGAGGTTCACTCCAACTTTCTCTGTTCTTATAAAAAAAGAGTGTAGACGAATACAATTAAATAATTACATTTATCCATTTACCATATATCTGATGTGATAAAGAGAATAAAATTTTCTTTCCATATGAAGTTTTAAATTTTATTAAATAGGTATATAAAATATGAAAAAAAGCAACAAAACCTACTCAAATACTCTTAATCTTCCACCTTCAGATGCAATTCTAAACACTTCACCAAAACCATCTAATTGTATCATTCCAACGATGAGAACTACTATAAGACCTGTTACCATGACTCCGGCTTGAAATACGTCTGCCCATATAACAGCTTTCATTCCTCCCTATTAATAAATACTTGAATTATTATATGTTTTACAGATACCTACGTTTATCCTTACATATCCTTTGTATTCTATATGAGGACATATGCAGGAATCTGGCCCATGAGGAGCTCGGGCTATCTAAGTGACTGTGTTACCTGAATATACTGATTTGAATGACTTGAATTAATATCCTACGAACGTAGACCACTCTAAGGCTTTGTCGATGCACATTCGCAAGAAAAGCTATACGAGAAAAAGACTGGGAATAAGTATCTTTTACGGAGAGTTTTTTTGTTTTGATAATAAAAAAGACCGTAAATTCTAGTCCTAATGCGCATGCGTTTCGTAAATTCTGAAACGGCTTAGAAATGGTTATTGTGTAAATGTTCATAGACCCTAGATAAAAACGTTTTTGTAAAGGGTCTTTATCGTAGGCTATGCCATTACAAGCTAAAATAGAACAAGTCACAGCCAGCAGTTCGGATCCCACCTCGCTATTTCTGCACGTATAAATGAATTGGAAGGAAATGATGTATATTGTATATTGTGGTCTGTTATACTAACAGGTTTATCGATTTGCCTTTGATACAAAAATGATCTCAACTTCAATTTTGTAACAATAAGTTGTCACGTCACTTTTAAGTTGCACACATTCTAATAGAATAAGACATATATGCATGTAAAACCTCTAGATTCATTGGACTCTTTGCTTAAATATGTAATTTCATCCGTTGAAAGAGGAGCATCATCAGAGTGTGCGATTCTGTTTAAGATCTTATCTGTAAGAATCAATCGTGTTTGAAAATAATTTCTCTTCTAGAGTTTTTAGCTTTATTTTGATTAGAACTTCGTAAACAAAGCAATTTAAGTTAAACTCACCAGAGTTGTATAAAAGGTACATACTAGTCCAGTACTCACAATTGTCACGTATATAGGAACCTTTGCCACTGTATATGTAAAAAAGGGTTAAAATAAGTGATAGGAAATAAATGAATTGTATAAACATGAATGCTGAAATAACCCTACAAAGGTTGGGCTAATTTGAAGATATGATTTACATTTTTTCAAAATTTAACCTAAAAAGTGGTAAAACTTGTACCCCCCTAAAGTCAAAAAATTGGGGCATGTATCATTTTCTCAAAAAAAGTTATTAAAAAAAATTTAAATGGCACTAAATGTCACTGTTCTTATATTTTTGAATTTAGTTTTTAGTAAGGTGCTCTTTTTCTATCTATTTAACAAGGAAGTCCGTACCTGCTTCAAGGGCTAAACTTGGTGCATATAAAACCACCGATAAGTACAAAATCTAAAGTTAAAAACAAAATGTAATTTTTTTTTACTATCAAAGATACCGATGAAAAATACAATATCCTCTGGATTAACCTTGGTTTTGTAAAAAAAAATAACAATACTGAAAGATTATTTTGATGTTAAAAATTGGTTAATTAAACTTACGTATTGTATCATGAACAAACCAAAACCAAGATAACGAACTGCAACGTTAAATCTGCGTTCTAAATACTAAAAATACGAAAAAGAAGTTAATAACATGCAAAATGAAAACCTGTGTGAAACTTTACTACGAAGATGGCGCTAAAGATAAGTAAGAACATAAGTTCAATAAAGTGTAAAATAGATAAAAAGCAAAAAAATAATTTTTAGAAATATCAGAAATATAATACCAAAACAAAAAGCGGGAATGGTGGCAGAAGGAATGAAAAGCTAATAGGCCACATTAAAAATAATTGTTTCTTAGTGATATTTCTGTATGTAAGCCCTAAAAGTAATGGGTTTTTTACTCAAATACAGATACAATATCTTAAGAAGATATATAAAAACTCTTTTACATTTATCATAGCTTATAAATTTAGGCAGACTTACAGAATTATAGTAAAAATTATAGTAAAAACACAACTTATAAAAAAGGCCTACCTCGTTTGCGCTGACTACACTTAGATTATAGAAGATTGGCATGAATATGATACCAACAATTGGAATCAAAAAGAAGTAAGAAAT
This sequence comes from Sarsia tubulosa, assembly GCA_036873855.1. NCBI lineage: Eukaryota > Metazoa > Cnidaria > Hydrozoa > Anthoathecata > Corynidae > Sarsia > Sarsia tubulosa. Next base: position 9,242 of record JAYJMI010067659.1, read on the forward strand.
ACACAACACAATGTATTGAATTCCATATGTGTAGACTTCGGAAGGTACTCCAAGTAACGTGATAGCTGAGAGATAAGAGGCTAAAAGTGATACGAAAATCGGGAACCAATTCATGTCTCTCCCCGCCATTAAATATTCGTTTGTACTTGTTTGTTTACCACCGCAAGCGAAGTATATACCAATACAACTAGATGCAAGCAACATCGCTGCAAACACAAGATAATCATAAACGGTGAATTCGTTCGTATTAATAACATCTTCAATAGCCATTTTTAATTTTTTTTATTTAATGCTAAATAATATACGAATAACTGAAAAGAATTTGAAGACTTTATTATCCAAAAATAATCGTTCTAATAAAAAAAATTCAGCCGCTTGCAGCGGAGAAGTCAGCGAGATAGAAAAATAGTAAACAGAAAAAAAAAAAAAAAATTCCGGCCGGAAAATTGTTCCCGAAATTGTGCCGGAAATTGTTCCGGATGTTCCGGAAAATTGTTCCTGAAATTGTTCGATTCCGTGTTCCGTATACGAGAAAAATAAAAAAAAATAAAAAAAAATAAAAAAAACCGCCTAAACCAATGACTCATCGGCTAAGTCTCTGACTTAATAACTTATTTTTGTAGCATATCAGAGATATAAAATAAAGAAGATTGATTCAGGGGTTGATTATATGAGCGGATTTCATCCCAGGATGGGCTCTCCACTTAAAGCTTTTTTATATTAAACAAACTTTTTCAAGTAGGTAATTTAGAAATATCATCTATTATAAATAGTTCTAAACACTCGTTAACCGAGCCAGAACGCCTCGTATACTCGACCCCTTACTATTGTATCGATGTCTGTTGTAACAATACCAATGTTAACCAAAAGTGTAGACTGATTTAAAAAGACACCATTAAAAAATAATTACAAAATTCACATTAATAAATAAAAATCAAATACTCAAATACTTCAACTTAAATTATGATAACAATAGGAAAACATTTCAAAATAATTTCGTTTAAAAGGCAGTTTTCCACTCATCTGCGAGGGCAGTATTTATATCGTTAACTATTGAGGTTAACATCTTTTTAATGTGTATTTTAAATTGGGAATCAAAATAACAATAAAAATAAAAATATAGACAGTTATTGATGCTGCAATTATGATTCCAATCAGGATTTGAAGTGACTGATGTAGATCTATAGATATGTCTTGTTCTTTTTTTTTTAAAAAAAGGTCAAAATTGCATGTTCTACGGAGTGAAAGTGCCAAACAAAGATCATTTTTTTTAGTAATTATTAGAAGAAAGATTTTAAAAGAAACTTAAATTTGACATACAATATATTTAACAGGAACCAGAGCTTTCAAAATGTCGTAATTCATTTTCGAAATTCTTAACCTTACTACCTCGCTGCCGACTTTTTCAAAATAACTTCGAAACTATTTAAAGGAAACACGTAGATACTTTGTAACTTTTAATTGTAACTTTTATTTGACACATTTTGACCATTTAGCCCTGTTGACCTACCATAACCCAAATTATACCTGTTTTGTTCAAGCATGGTATCAACTTTCCCATATTTTACATTGAAAATTTAAAAACATTAAATAGTCATACTTGTTAAATCTGTACAAAACTTTCCCTTAATGTTAAAGGCATTCATTCAGTTTAAAAAAAACATGTTTTTCATCAATATAATCAATATATTTACATCAATATTTTATAACTTAGAAAGAGCGTTTGCAAAAAAACCCTTAAAACTGGGGGTCAGCACCCTCCAGTAGGAATAGGGTTATCCATGAAAATAAATTCAGAGAAAATTTCAATATAAATTTTACAAAATGACCCGTAATACATTTGTTAAAGCTTCAAATTATTACGAAATTGATTGTATTTTTAATGCTAAGGAATTTAAGGATATAGTCGAAAAAGTCAGTATCCAAAAAACAACAGGAAGGACTTTTTAAATATAAATGTTTATTTTTCTTTCATACAAAGAAATATTATTATTTACATTTTTCATAAGTCGTAACAATTCATGTTATTTGAAGTCATTGATGTAAAATAAACAAAACTACAAGCAATAAATACAAATAGGAGATATTTTTTGTATCTACATGTTTCTATAAATGATGATAAAAGTTCATAATGGAAAGAAATAATTAATAATTATAAAACTTTATAATTTTTTACTAATTGCCCTATGATTTTTTTTTCAACAATTTTTTGATATTTATTAATATTATTTATATACATATAGATTCAGCAGGCAAAAACAAAGATATGCATTAATTACTAACCTTAATTCTTGAATAGACCTTTCAAGGCTAACGGACGCCATAGCACACGGAATGGTCAAGTTGGACTTTGAACTTTGTTTCGTACTTT
>JAYJMI010067771.1:1514-11611 GCA_036873855.1 Sarsia tubulosa
AAGTAAATACTTATGTAGATAATTATGAAGAAAAACTTGTGGATCAAATAAATATAAAGAGCATAAAGAAATGATTTAATGAGTAACAAGTAAATACTTATGTAGATAATTATGAAGAAAAACTTGTGGATCAAATAAATATGAAGAGAATTCAGGAACAAATATTGGGCTTCTTAAATTTGTATTAAATGATAAAATCACACTAAGTAAGTGTGGTAAATATCTCTCCATTCTACTGGTGTGATCTCACTTCATTCATGGGAAGGTATCCTTATATAAATTGTACCTTACTTGTACTTTGATTGGTGTACGTTGCAATCGATGTTGATGAAGAGACTTTTTATCTATCTCCCATGCTAATTCTGTTTGAAACTGAGGATTATTTTCATGAGAAATGATGTCTGTGGTTAAAATTTCACCATCGAATTTCGCTTCTACTAAAAGTTGTTGGTTGATTCGCTTGGGAAATTTTCGTCCTAGAAACATTAAAATTAATCATAAAAAAATACAAGATCTTGTAACTTTATTTTCTGAATTTTATTTACTATTTTAATTTTTATATAAAATAACTTCATAGGAAATAACTTTTTCAGAAATGAATTTTGTTAGTTGTACTTATTCTATTCATGCTAGTTAAAGGAGGAGCTATTTCCTTTTTATATAAAATCTTATAACTAAACTTTCTAAGTGTTTAATGTTAGACACAAGACTACTGCTGTCCATCTTCCTTCTTGGGTGCATTATGGGTGCATGGGCACATAGAATATCGAAGACTAACAATTGCAGTTGCACAAGTAGATTGGCCTAAACTCGAACATAACTGTCGACCATAAATCAATCTAGGACCTATTCTAGACCTAATTTATATTCTAATAACGCAACCAATTGCACTGATTTAGTTACTTTTACAAATAAAGTTTTAATTTAATTTAATTTTCGAAGAAAGGTGTCCTTTACTGTATTAAAATGCTACATCAGTCATCAGCGTTAAATTTGGAACCTTGAAATCAATAATATTGAACTAGTTTAAGGCTCTAATCTAGCCCAAAAGAGGGTCCGGATTTCGGACTCTGCCCTTCAAAAAACTACAAATTTAATGCAAAAACACCTATTTTTGTGAAAATATAGCATAAAAGTGTCCTTTTTCAGTGAAATCGGACCTTGCCCTTCCTTTCCAGATGAGTGTCTTAGTTGTGCGAAATGTATATCATAATTACTTAATTATCAAACAAGAAGATAGCAATAAGTTAACTTGATAAATATTCTTCTCCTGGGTAAAGCCGGAGGAAATTAAAAGCAGAATTAAAAATTTTCCAAAAAAATAACATATTATTACCTTCAACGATTCCAAGTACCAGTAAAATATTTTCAATCATTCTTTTATTATTATATTCTATCAACTTTAAAATGATATTCATTTTTTTATTTATCATTAATATCATGACAAGTAACAGTGTGGGTGGGGGAAGGAAGTGCTTACCGCTTAATTAATACTTAAAGTTTTACATTTTTTATTTACAATTTACCCGGTACATAGGCTCATCGGATCAGAGCAAGTGAAATGGAGTGGAAAAGATGCTACATTGTTGATTAATATCTTTTTCTTAAGAAATTTATGAATTTCTGCTCAAAACTGCCAACTAACAAAATTGTGAATATTTAAAACAAGGAAGACCTGAGCTAATTTCCCTCACTTATCGTTGATTTCAAAAATAACAAGGAAGATTGACTGCTGGACTCCTGGCAATTGTTTTTTTAAAATAAAAATAAAATCTAATGAACAAACCAAATTTGGAATAGTATATATTCTTGATACTTCATGTAAAAAACTAGAAAAATCTAATAATCAGATCTTGAGATACAGAGGAAAATGTATAATTTTAGCTTAAATTTGCCTCGCTTGCCCAAGTCAAGAACTTTCGAAAATATAGGAATAGAGTCATTTCTTACCTCGCACTATGCTCTAACTTTATGCAAAAAACTAGAAAAATCTAATAATCAGATCTTGAGATACAGGACAAAATATCTATTTTGGGTGCAAATTTGCCTCGCTTGCCCAAAACATGAATTTTTAGAAATAGAGGAATAGTGTCATTTGTTACCTCTTATATTATGCTCTAACTTTACGCAAAAAACTAGAAAAATCTAATGAACAGATCTTGAGATACAGGACAGAATGAATTTGTCTTGCTTGCCAAAAACACGAATTTTCAGAAATATAGGAATAGTGTCATTTGTTACCTCTTATTATGCTCTAACTTCATGCATAAAACTAGAAAAATCTAATGAACAGATCTTGAGGTACAGGACAAAATGTATATTTTAGGCCCAAAACTGCCCCATTTACCCCGATTTCGGGCAAACAATAATTTTCAATAAAAATCGGGCTCAGTCACTTTTTAGCATTTACTGATGTCTAACAACATGCAAAAAATTAGAAAAAACTAATTAAACAATTCTGAGAAATCAATTTCGAACGGACGGAAGAACCGGGACGAACGAATGAACGAGCTTGAATTTATAGGACTCCGTCGGCAAAGCCAGGAGTCCAACAAGAGATGGATATCCTAAAAAATTGCAAAGAAAATGTCAATATAAGAATTACCAAATTTAACCTTTTGACCATGTTTCCACGGAAAGCAATTTTTTTTTCTAAAAAATCTGGTTTTGGTACTTTTCTTCAATTATGGCACTTTAACTTCATGCAAAAAAATCAGACAAAATTGATAAGTGGTTCCAGAGATAGCTGGGTTACATAAATGTTGTCCTTTTGACCCCAGTTAGGCGCAAACAAGAATTTTCAGAATTATGACACCTACATCAATTTATACCTTATACTTATCAGTAACTTTGTACAAAAAATTTATAAAGTCTGATAAAAGGATCTTGAGATATATTGAAAAAATACAAATTTGACCTTTTGACCTTTTGACCCAGTTTCCATGAAAAGAAGGAATTTTTCTAAAAAATCAGTAATATCCTTTTTGTAAAATTATTTCATCAAAATATTTATATTTATATTTACTTTCTCAATTTATAGGGATTTCAACAAATAGTGAGAGAAAATATCTAAATATCCTTAGTTTGAGGTAAGTTTGCTAGTAGAAGGACACATTATACAGGGGGAAATAAACTTATATAAAATATAATATTTACATTATTTAAAACAACAGTAATATATATTCTATTTTATTTCTTATCTAAGTCATAATAAATACTGTAATTACAAGTGTATCCTAACTATAATACTATGTCTATTCATAACTATAATAAACAAAATTGGTTAGATAAAATTTTTTACCTGGTGTAGTGGCTTGCATCTGTAACCTAGCAACTTCGAAGTTGGAATTCAGTACTGAGTGTGATCGAGCTAGCTCTGTTATTCTCAGAACCGCATTTAATCAGTTAACTGTAAGACTAGTTTAAACCAACCACACCTTTTAGTGGCATAAAAGATTGCCTTCAATATTAGTAAGAAGCACTGGCCTTTCTGGAAATAATACACTCTAGGTTTTATTGGTAAACAAAGTAAAATATCAAAACTTTCTGATTTATCGACTATATCGACTCATTATCTTTTCTTATCACTTGTCTTTCCATAAATTTGAAAAATGAGGCTTCATCAACTAAACACAATAAAATAAGATTCTTTATAATAAATATAAATTATATTATTGCAAAACTTTTAACACTTGGAAAGTAAAACACTACGATTTTGTTTAATGCACAATCAATCCTTTGTAGTATCAGCCAATCACAACCGATATTTTATATTATCAGCCAATCACAGCCAATCTTTTGGAGCATCAGCCAATCACAAACAATCTTTTGCAGTATCAACCAGTCACATCCGATCTTTTGTAGTTCCAACCAGCCACAAACAATATTAATATACCGGTAGTATTGACCAATTACAGCTAGCTTACTTCCAACAATCACTTGTATTGAAATCTGTAACGTTCTGTATCTTAAAAAATACTTAAAACCTTGGTCGTTTCGGTTGAGGTGGGGCCATTAAACCTAACTTTTTCCCAGCAGTTGATTTCCACCCAGAATTTGTAGATGTGTTGTTGTTTGGCTGCCATGCGGGGGGCCAACCACCGCCACCACTTGAACTGTTTGAAGCATTTGTATTTGATTTTTTTGTGTATTTAGATTTTCTACCAAATTTCCTACAAAATCAATTTTGAATCAATCAATATACAGTTCTCCATCTCGACATTATGTAGTAGTCCACATTGCTGCAACATCACGGAGTTTTCTTGATACCAAATAAATAAAATATCAGGCTCTGTGACTTTTCTGTGTTTATGATTCTTTAACTTCATGCAAAAATCAGGTGAAAATATTGAACGAATCTTAGGTGACACAAAAACACCAGGCATGTAAGAGGAAACACAAGCCTGAAAGACACTAGTGCAATCTTTAATACATGGCTGCTAAAAACAAAAAACAAACCTTTTTCCTCCGCCCCTTTTACTTTTATAACCACCTCTTCCACCTTTGTTATTTTGCATTCTTTCACCTTCGTAGTCGTAATCATCAGTATCGTCTGACATAAAGTACGGGGAAGAGACATCTGTAGCTGACATTGCAATATTTTGTTGAACTGGTTGCATTAATAGTGATCTTCTTTCGCTGTATTTCTTGGTAACCTATCAATTAGAAAACTTTGAATATATAAGAATTACAAAGCAAAGCAAACTCGGCAAATCCGAATAAAGGGATTTAGAAAGCTAATAATTACATCTGTAGATAAATACACTAATTTTCATAGCAAAAGTTGTCATGGTAACAATAAACGTTCTCATGCATTTTAAAGCATTACAAGCGAACATTTTTTTCCCCTGAGGCTCAATGTTCTTTATATCTTGACTAATTTTTCTTGTTCAGATTTCTAACATTCGAATGTTTTAAAGTTCTGAAGAAATTATTTGTTTATAAATAAAAAAAAATTCTCTTATGTGCATTGTTATGGCAGAATCGCTAGGTCAGCAAAAACATAAAAGGGCCTGGAACTAGCCATCTTAATAACTTTATTTATCAAATATATTTTTCAAATAATGCTAATATTAATATCTACTAGCCTACCAATTTTTATCATCTGAATCATTATATTTCTAGAGATATTTCAATTTTAATGCTTTCAGAAACCATGCTAGCTATATATGACGTCACAGAAATCATTTGAAAGTCAAATACTGAAAATGCTTAATAAACTCTCATAACTTGAGAACGAAAAAAGATTTCAACATGAAATAAAAAGCATTTTTCATAACTTTTGAAGCTCTTTAATCTGAGCCTAACTTGTTTTGTCACCTCGGAATCCATTTATCGAATCCCATACGGGCCCAATAACGTATTAACAAACCACGTAGGGGGCACAAATTACTATGTAACAACCAGTAAACAAGAGTAAGAACCTCTACAGTACCTCTATAAACTCGTCTCCCCACATTTGGAACCAGTTTTCGGTTATACCAATACATGCCATGATTTCCTCCATAGTCGCAGGTAATTCATCTGCCAGACCACGTAAAACATTAATACCAATAATCGTTTCAGGATTTGCCAAATGATTGTGTGTAGCAATTTGGTTCCGTAGTTCCATTAGTTCATCTAAACATTCTTCTTTAAGTTGCAATGATTCAATAGATTCTTCTGTAGCAATTGATTTACGCTTTTTAGCATTACCTGCTACATTTTGCTTTTTGTTATGAATGCTTAAGTACATCTACATAAAAAGAAATCAATGTGTAAAAGATCTTACAGTTACTTTATAGTGCTCAATATTATAATAATAGAGCTTTAAACTAGTCCCAAGTAATTTAAATTAGGTGATCCCAATTAACTTATATTAGGCCCAAGTAATTCATATTACTAATAAAAATAAAACAAATATGTAAAAATAACTGATGGTGTTCAATGTTATAAGAGTTGAATAATTATCATACTATCATACTTTAGTATTAAGTTGTTTGCTCAATACAACATTTTTGAGAAAAATCTGGCTCCGTCACTTTTTAGCATTTATGGATGTCTAACATCATGCAAAAAAACTGAAAAAACTAATGAGCCAATTCTAAGAAAATGTAATAACTAACGAACATGAAGGACTGAATTCATACGACTCTATCAGTAAAGTCCAATAATGGAATAAAATATTAAAAGTCAAAAGATCTTGAACATAAATATATATGATCGACGAATTTTGTAGGGTTTTGACAAGTGGATAAATCTTTGAACTCTAAGAGTGTGTTAAGCAAGCTTTAAAGGTGTTGTACAAAACAAGACTAAAGTAATACCCTTTGTTTATTTGCTATGATATCTACTGCTTTTGGTCCAAGCTTTAAATATGAGATAACATTCTCGTGGCTACCAATAAACAGTTCTTCAGATAAGACTCTTGTCAATACCAGATGACGAAATAAACGCTCTGCGTCAGTGCGCTGATATCCTCCTCCTTTGTTATAACATGAACAATTTGTATAGTTCTTCGATTTTGCATTTGAACTACCCTACAAAACAAAGGATAAATTATCTGGATTTGGATTACCAGTATAAATCATCTGAGAAAAAATGAAAATATGAAATCATATGAAACTCATCATGCTAATACATTTTGACCCAGTTACACAGAAACAAGAATATAAAACCTATGTCAGTTAAAATCTTATCTTTATATCTAAATTTGTGCAAGAAAATAAAAAGATCTGTTGAACAGATTTGTCTACATTCATGAAATTTTAACTTGTTACAAAAAATCAGACAAAATTGAGTAACATATTCTTGACATAGCTGGGTTATAAAATGATACCTTAAATATATCAACAAACTGCACCAAGGTTAATCTTTGATCAGATTTACGTAGTGGCATTTTATAATTCATATTACCACCATGACAGATATCATTGACAGATTTAATAATGGATTTTGCATCTTCTGTTATGTCAATTTGTTGTTGCTAAGTAATAAAACAACAACATTAAGAGGGTAAATTTACTAAAAACAAACGTTTTGAACAAAATTTCACTAAAACAAAAGGAAGGTTTTTTTCAGGGATTTCCTCTACAACTTTTTTATATAAAAAACTCAGTGCACTAGCAGCAGGAATTATTCAGTTGTTAACATTAAATACTTCTTCTAGCTCAATTTTATGTGTGTTTCTTGGCTAAAAAGATGAAGCATAAGGCCATTATCAGGTATTCTAAGGGACAACATTATTCTAAGCGTAAAAAATATTTTTTTCTTCGCTTTAGAGATAGTTTCAAATGGAGCAAAAAATGGAGATTGCGTTTTCATCACCCATTAGCGACAAATATCAGTAGTAGAATAAAAAGCCTAGGTTGGGGTGGTAAATCCAAAAGCCAAGAAATTGGTTGTGATGGAGGCGATCAAAGTAAACAGGGGGAAATGTTGAGCGAAAGAGGGAAACCAAAGAATCCATTTTAAAAGGACAAATCTGTTTATTGAACAAGGTATTAAGTGTAGAAACACGGAAAAAAAAACAGATTAGCATTGGACTCCCAGTATAACTTTTTTTTAAAACAAGGGATAAATTGCCAGTTGATCCCCGGTAAGTCTAATTTTTAGTTAAGTTGAACCAGAACCAAATTGAACCAGAACCAAAAAATGAAAAAAAAGTAACGAAGGAATCTTGAGAAATTTTGAAAACTGTTGATTTTTGGGCCACTTTCGACCTTTTGACCCCAATTTTACGAAAATAAGAATTTTTGTCAAAAATCGGGCTCTGTCACTTTTCATCAATTATGATCCTTTAACTTCATGCAAAAAATCAGAAAAAACTAATGAGCGGTTTCTGAGGAAATGTGTTACGGACGGAAGGACGGACAGACAGAGCTGAATTTATAGGATCCCTATCGGCAAAGCCGGGGATCCAAAAACTTGAAAAGGAGATGTCAATATAAAAAATTTTCTAAAAAATCAGGCTACTTCACTTTCATCATTCAAGATCCTTTAACTTCATGCCAAAAATCAGAGAAAACTGATGAACAGTTCCAGAGATAGCTGGGTTACGTAGTAACTTTTGACCTTTTGACCCTAGTTACGCACACTCAATTTTCGGAATCTTGACACTTATGTCAGTTTATACCTTATACTTGTCGCTAACTATGCACAAAAAATTTATAAAAATCTGATGAAAGGATCTTGAGATATATCGAAACAAGGAATCAATTACTAATGGACCCCCGGAATATAGCTTAAACTTAAATCTGATGAACGGATCTTGAGATATATTGAAAAAAGATATCAACTTTGGGGCAAATTTGGCATAGATAGCTGGGTTACGTCATAAATTTTGACCTTTTGACTTTTTAGAAATATGGCACTTTTTGTCGCTTTTTGGGAAAAAGTGAATTTTTGGAAATATAGAATTTTCTGAGATCTGGGCGTTGCGGACGAACGGACGGACGGACGAACAGAGCTGAATTTATAGGACCCCTTTGGCGAAGCCGGGGGTCCAAAAAGACCAAATTTGGTATTTTGACCCTGTTTCCATGAAAACGAGATTTATTCTAAAAAATCCGGCTCCGGCACTTTTCTACAATTATGACTAGATAAATACGTTCCGTATGGACGTATATACGGATGGACAAGCCTGAATTGATAGGACTCCTGTTTGCAAAGCCGGGAGTCCAATTAATGAGGAAAATTAGATGCACAAATAAACAATAAAAATCAGATGATGAAATTAAAGATACCTGTTCATTTATCATACAGTTGTCACATATTGTGTCAGGACTCTCCTTACATTGTGAAGAATCGAAATCTTTCTCACCAAAATAATGAATTTGTTGTGCACGTCGACAATCAATCTTGTTTTCACAGTACTGTACAACGCGGTAGAGATTGTCCATGTGCACTTTACGGGTTTCAGCTGTAGCATCCTTGTCACCTTCTATCATTCTAGAATTACAAAGTTTGATTAAATGGTTTCAGCTGTAGCATCCTTGTCACCTTCTATCATTCTAGAATTACAAAGTTTGATTAAATTGAAGTGAGAATTCATCTCACAAGTATAACAAGGAATCAATTACTTAGATCAAGTAAAACAAGGAATCAATTACTTAGACCAAGTAAAAAAACTTCAGGATCAAATAAAGTATGTCCAAAGAAAAGCAATAACGATGTCTGTTTTGATTCTAAATCTAATGCCGAAATTTTTATGATTTTTTTTCAGATTTAGCCAAAAACCTCCTACAGAAACTACCAATAGCTCAAAAAAGATACACAATTGAATCTCTAATTAATTACTACAGCAGTAAAATTCCTGATAAAAGTTTTTCCGAAAAAACCTGTATCCGAAGACGAAGTTGTTAAAACTTGGACATTTTTAAAGCTGTTGGAATTGACAATATCAAGGCAATTTTCCTAAAAGATGGAGCTTCTATATTAGGAAAACCTATAGCAAAGGTTTCTATCTTTCCAGATCAATTTAAAGTTGCAAAGTTGAAGCCTCTTTTTAAGAAAGGTAGCAAAACTAAACCAAAGATTATAGGCCTATCTCTTTACTGCCACTTATTTTAAAGATTTTTGAGAAAGTAGTTCTTGACCAAACTCAGAATTTTCTAAATGAAAACTATGTCCTTATAACTATCAATCTGGATTTCGAAGCTCCCATTCAACAGCTTTTGTCTTCTTTGAATGATAAAATTTTGCAGGGCTTTGATAAGGGTTTGGTAACAGGGATGATATTGATTGACTTACAAAACGTTTTTGACACTATTGATCACAATATTTTACTGCAAAAACTTGCTGTCTTGAATTTTTCATCAGACTTAATTAAAAGTAGTTCAATCCTATTTATCTGATAGGAATTTTCAAGTTAGTCTTGAGGAATCTCTCTCTAAGCCTGGAAAACTTAGATGTGGTGTTCCTTAAGGCTCATTTTTAGGACCTCTCTTATTCCTCCTTAATATTAATGAAATGCCAACAATGGCTATCAATAAATACGAGTTATTTCTTTATGATGATTATTCAGGTCTAGTTTTTCAACATAACAAGAAAGATTGACTGCTGGACTCCCGGTAATAATTTCGAAATTAACTAGAACAAGGGATAGATTATGTGGATCC